>OY282559.1:188702194-189002194 GCA_958295665.1 Tipula vernalis
ATAATCGTTTAGAATACGCAGTAAATATTCCGGTATCTGAAACGCCTGCTCAAGTGCGCTAATCAAATCCCTCCAAGCCGCGGAATTGAAGGCATTTCTCACGTCCAGGGTCACCAAAAGCACTACCCGCTTAGAGAAGTGATTATGACTTTCAGCCCTCTTAACTGCCATAACAACTTCTTGGATCGCATCAATTGTGGACCGCCCTACCCTGAAACCATACTGCCTAGGCGAGAGATCACCCGCAGCAACTATCGCAGCATTTAGTCTCTCTTTAATCAACCTTTCCAGAATCTTACCCGCATTATTAAGCATGCATAATGGCCTGTGGGATGATGGCAAGGTGGGGTCGCCCTTACCCTTACTAATAAGCACCAACCGTGCACTCTTCCAACAGGAGCTAAAGACCCCCGACACCAAGCATGAGTTGTACATATCCAGCAACAGCTGCGGCTTTTGGCGAAAAACCATCTTTAGCACCTCGCCGGGTATCCCGTCCGGTCCAGGAGCTTTCTTGTCCTTCTCCGCCAATATAGCTTTTTCTAACTCCCCCTCAGTAAAAAGGGGGATATCTATTGCCCGTTCGCAGTCAGTCCTTGGTCTCTCTGGATGGCTAGGAAAGAGGCCCCTAATGATTCCCTCCATCATGGTCGCGTCCATTACCCCAGTCGGCTTCTGGGCTCCAAGCTTCTGCGTGACTATTTTGTATCCTAACCCCCATGGATCTTTGTCGATATCCTCGACAAGTCTCCTCCAGCAGTCAGCCTTACTGCGGTTTATGGCCCATCGTAGGTGTTTCCTAGCGCTTTTATGCTCTGCCGATGTCAGGTTTGCCTCAGAGCGGTTTTTTGCCCGTTGTGCCTTGCGCCGAAGCATAAGGCATTTCTTACGTAGTTCCTTGATTTCGGGTGTCCACCAGTATGCTGTAGGCTTGTCATGGCGTGGTTTTTTCCGTGGCATTGATTTTTCGCAAGCGGAAGTGATAAGGCGCATTGTAGAAGCCACCAGGGTCTCCGATGCCGATCTTTCATCCGTATTTCCCGTACTTCTTGTTCTCTGCACACCTCTCGCCAGCTCTTCTTCGAACCGCCCGGTGTTCATCTTTTGAAGATTCCACCGCACCGGTTTATCCCGCACTGGATTCTGTTTTTTACCGACAACCTCAAAGGAAATGTATTGGTGGTCACTCCCTGTGTAGTCCTCCATAACTGCCCATTCTTGGACGAGTGGCACTAAAGCCTCAGCCGCAAGAGTGATGTCTGGGATCGTCTCAGTATATCCTGGCCGACGAAAAGTTGTAACAGAGCCACTGTTTACAACCAAGAGACCTGTTCTTGAAGCCATCTCCAGAATGAGTCTTCCTCTAGTGTCCGGCCGTGCCATCCCCCACTCGATAGCCCTAGCGTTAAAGTCCCCAGCTACGACGACTCGTCCCGCCACTCTGACCACTTCGTCCTCTAAGGCGTCCAGCTTTTCCTGGAAATCAGCGATAGCCTCATTTGGGGTAAAGTAACAGCTGAAGTAGGCAACCTCCCTGTTCTTGACCCAAACGAACCCTCTGCCTGCTCCAAAGCTCGTAATGTGCTGTGCCCCCGCCGGAACCCATATGGCGGCAGTACCAAGAAGGTCAGGGTACCACGATGCAGACCCCTTACTCTGATACTGCTCGCTAATGAGCACCATGTCGATTTGCTTCTCAGCGACCAACTGGTGCATATAATTAATAATTAATAATTAATAATTAATAATTAATAATTAATAATTAATAATTAATAATTAATAATTAATAATTAATAATTAATAATTAATAATTAATAATTAATAATTAATAATTAATAATTAATAATTAATAATTAATAATTAATAATTAATAATTAATAATTAATAATTAATAATTAATAATTAATAATTAATAATTAATAATTAATAATTAATAATTAATAATTAATAATTAATAATTAATAATTAATAATTAATATTTAATTTTTTTTTTTTTTTTTTTTTTTTTTTTTGAGGGGAGGTGAAAATGCCTTTATGCACGTTGTGCCGGACTCCCGTTTCCGGACTACCGACTAAAAACACCTCCCCATAATTCAAAAACTAGCCTGGAACCGTTACTCACATTACTTCAAGCTAGTTTTTTTTGTTTTTTATGCTACCTTACGAGCTACCTCCTGGGCTATGGATTATTATCCAAATCCGTCTTCTTCCGCCGCAAGATGGTTTCCACGTAGTGTAACGATGAGCTGTTAAATATGTCCATCCCGGTTAAATGAAACTCGAGATGAAATTCTTATTTTCCTCACACCGTTATCAGAATCTCTAATTGGAAAAAAAAATGGTGAGGCAGCACATTGCCGGCTAGGCGACAGTCAGATGGTGGGTTTTTCTCACCATCCAATTAGAGCTAGAAATGCTGCTTTGAAATCAAATAAAAAAAATAAACACTAAAACAACACACACCCCCGTTTTACATATGACCAGCTAGACCACTGAAGAGAAAATAAACATAATCACTGTTCTTCATTAACTGAATATCATGTTGTTTGAAATATCCACAGTTGCGATGATCGGCTGTAAATGATCATCATTCTTTACCCACCCTAACACGATAAAATAATTAGCCAAACAAAAATTGGCATATCCCCATGCTCAAAATGGAGCTCGGAACTTAAATCATCACTTTAATTTTAACACATCATCTTGAATTCTAAAACTGG
The DNA here is from genome assembly GCA_958295665.1 of Tipula vernalis. Taxonomy (NCBI): domain Eukaryota; kingdom Metazoa; phylum Arthropoda; class Insecta; order Diptera; family Tipulidae; genus Tipula; species Tipula vernalis. The sequence goes on from OY282559.1 coordinate 188,704,915, forward strand.
CACAACTCAATGATCATACTATAATCACCCATACATTACAATATTAAATAGAAATGAGCATCAATAAAACGAAACGTAAATTAGAATTTGGCTTTAAACAATGTACGAAGCACAATTTATTTTCACAAACTTGGAATCTACTGAAAATAATTAAACAACATAAACGGTATTCAGGCGCAATCAAAATTATATGTTTGAGTAAATTCTATAATTGTTAGTAAATATCTTAATTAAATTGCATGCACTTATAAATATTATACATTTGTTTACATATGATATATATATGAATTTAAGTATATAAATAAGTAATAAGAATAAACAAAATAAATTTAATGTATGAAAATAACTAGCACATAAGATATTAATTAAACGGATATAATTTAAAGTAATAAATAAATTCACATATAGGTCTTAAACATCGATGGTGATATACATAAATATAAAGCCTTTGTAGAGGTCACAATACTTTGTCTTCGGAAGTTTATCCTTGATTGATCCCGTTTACGCTTGCGCATCAACCGTATTTGCGCGGGTCAGTATTCTACTTAATATCGAAATATCTCGATTTATAACTTTGCGTTATGACCAAGAAGAACCACGCAAAGTTCGTGATTTAATACTCGTTTTGATCAGCTTAATCGCTCGTGATGATATATTTGTATCGCGCGAATATTTTAATAATCATAAATGACTTACAGTTTTTTCTGCTTATGGTACCAGAACAACTATCCATAAACTGTGTTGTAATGGTCTTATGAATCACGGGTTCTTCTGCACATAACAAAATTAAAAGAAAAAGAAATTTCGCTACAGAGTGATTGCGTGGTTTCACTTAGAACTTATAATATATTTACCTTGGGCTATTAAATTGAACTTTATATTAATGCCGTAAGGCTATACCGAAATTAATTTACTTTATTAATTTTTATAATTAATTTAATGTTGACACGAGCACTGTCACTTGTTAAACCACGAACGAGACTGTAAATATATTTATTTGTTTGATTCTCTAATTGAAATCATGCACAACAAGAATAGCCTTAATAAACGGAAAACTGGATCAATCGCTTTTGGGTCGGTAAACGATGTTTGATGTACATTTTTTTTTATATTGGATACAATTACACACAAATATTGACCAGCCTAAACACCGTTTCCGTACAACAACAGTCTTATGTTAACAAAATGCGCTATGAATACAGTGCGTAACCTAAGGAGACTCAATACTAATTATGCGACGCGGTGTGACGGTATGACCATTGGAATTTTTATTTAACAATCGAATTGTTACAGTAGTGTGCCACTCGTTCCCACTCGTATATTCCACGGAGCATGATCTCTACAGCAGTCTGTACTGACCATAGTCCCACCTCCCTCGTCAGCAAATTCCTTTGCTCCCCCCAATTCTGACACGAGAAGAACGTGTGTTCCGCGTCATCTAAAAAACCTGGGCAATATAAACATTCCGCCGAAGTAACCTTCCGCATCCCATGTAGATAATACCGAAAGTAGCCGTGGCCGCTCAAAAACTGGGTTAAATAGTATCCCACCTCCCCGTGCCGCCGTTCAGTCCAGGCGCTCACCCTCTCGATGAGTCTTGCTGTCCATCTGCCTCTGCTCTCTGTTTCCCAAGCTGCTTGCCAGCACTCCATGGTGCGGGCCCTCTCCTCCAAGCTTGCTGTCTCTCTACTTATATTTGAGTTTCTAAAATAGACAGCCTTCCGCTCCCTAGCCAGTAGCTCCATTGGAGTCACACCAGCTATAACCAGAACTGCCACTTCAGAAACAGTGCGATATGCCGAGGCTACCCGCAGCGCACTCCGTCTTTGTACCTGTGCTAACCGCTTGCGGTACATCTCTTTCCTTAATGAATCAGCCCATACCTCTGCCCCGTAGAGCAGGACCGATTGAACGGCCGACATTAGAAGCCGGCGCTTGCTCGCTTTCGGGCCCCCAACATTAGCCATTAGTCGACTCAGCGCTGTAACTCCCTTCGCAGCCTTGTCTGCTGTCCGACGAATCTGCTCAAAAAAGTTGAGTTTGGAGTCAATCGCTGATTTGGTTTCCACCACCTCCCTGCCAATCCACATGGGTAAAATCGTTTGGGTCCTCCTTTTAGTCCGAATAACAATTTCAGTCTTCTCAAGGGCCAGTGCTAGACCATGCGCCGCCATCCAGCTACTCACGGTCCTCATCACCTGGTTCAACTTCCATTGGGCCTGTTTAGTATCCCGGGCAGCAATAAGCGCCGCGACATCATCAGCATACCCTGTGTCTCCTCAGGCATCTCAGCTCTCAGCAGGCCATCATAAAATGCGTTCCAGAGGTCAGGTCCTAGAACCGACCCCTGGGCCGCTCCCGCGGTGACTCTCATCTTCTTCTGCCCCTCTTCCGTCTCGTACAGTATGCTACGATCGTTGAGATAATCATTCAGAATACGCAATAAATATTCCGGTACCTGAAACGTGTGCTCAAGTACGCTAATCATGTCTCTCCAAGCCGCGGTGTTGAAGGCATTCCTCACATCCAGTGTCACCAGAAGGACAATCCGCTTTGAGAAGTGATTGTGACTCTCAGCCCTTCTAACTGCCGAAACAACCTCTTGGATAGCATCAATTGTAGATCGCCCCACTCTAAAACCGTACTGCCTTGGCGATAGATCACCCGCAGCCTCTATCGCAGCCTTTAGTCTCTCCCTGATTAGTCTTTCCAGGACCTTACCCGCAGCATCGAGCATGCATAAGGGTCTGTAGGATGAAGGTAAGCCAGGGTCACTCTTACCCTTCCTAATCAGCACCAACCGTGCACGCTTCCAGCAGGAGCTAAACACCCCAGACACCAAGCACGAGTTGTACATCTCCAGCAACAGAGCCGACTCTTGCCGAAAGACCATCTTCAGCACTTCCCCGGGTATCCCGTCCGGCCCGGGAGCTTTCTTGTCCTTGCCAGCCAATACCGCCTTTTCTAATTCGTCTTCGGAGAAGAGGGGGACATTTATTGCCCGTCCACAGCTAGTCCTAGGTCTCTCGGGGTGACTAGGGAAGAGGCCCTTGATAATTTTCTCCATCGTAGCCGAGTCCATTACGCCAGTCGGTTTCTGAGCTCCAAGCTTTTTTGTGACAATTTTATAGCCAAGCCCCCATGGATCTTGGTCTATATCCTCAGCCAGTCTCTTCCAGCAGGCCGCCTTACTGCGGTTTATGGCCCATCGTAGCTGCTTCCTGGAACTTTTATGCTCTGCCGATATGAGGTTTGCCTCAGAGCGGTTTTTTGCACGCTGTGCCCTACGCCGTAACATAAGGCATCTCTTGCGTAACTCCGAAATTTCGGTTGTCCACCAATATACTGTTGGCTTGTCATGGCGCGGTTTTTTCCGTGGCATGGATACTTCACAAGCGGAATTGATCAGGCGCATTGTAGAAGCCACAAGGTTATCGGTTATCGACCTTTCATCCCTACTTCTCGTCCCTGTTCTCTGTACACCTCTCGCCAGCTCTTCTTTGAACTTCTCGGTATCCATCTTTTGCAGATTCCATCGCACCGGTTTATCCCGCAATGGATTTTGTTTTTTACCGCCAACCTCAAATGTAATGTATTGGTGGTCGCTCCCTGTGTAGTCCTCCATGACAACCCAGCCTTGGACGAGTGGCACTAAGGATTCGGATGCCAGAGTGATGTCTGGGATTGTCTCGGTATATCCCGGCCGGCGAAAAGTCGTAACAGAACCGATGTTCACCACTAATAGTCCTGTTCTCGCTGCCATCTCAAGAATGCGACTTCCTCTGACGTCCGGCTGTGGCATCCCCCACTCGATAGCCCTCGCATTGAAATCGCCAGCTACGACGACCCGTCCAGCCACCCTAAGAATTTCGTCCTCTAAGGCGTCCAGCTTTGCCTGGAAGTCCGCGCTCGCCTCGTTTGGGGTAAAGTAACAGCTGAAATACTTTACCTCCATGTACTCGACCCAAACAAACCCTCTGCCTACTCGATATCCCGTAAGCTGCTGTGTTCCATCCGGAACCCAAATGGCGGCAGTACCAAGAAGGTCAGAGTACCACAGTGCGGCCCCCTTATCCTGATACTGCTCGCTTAGGAGCAGCATATCAATCTTTTTCTCGGCGACCAACTGATACAAAAGTTGATCGGCAGTTTTGCTTCGATGCATATTTCCCTGTAGGATGCGCGTCATAAGTTGTCTTTTGCGGCCTGTAGTGCGTCCCGATACACGGCGCATTTACCTGAACCCGGGACATGGCGTAGATCTCCACTTTCCCCTCCCCTCTCTGAGCAAAGTATGCACTGGTTCACGACGGTGCAGCCTTTCGCCTTATGCCCGGCTGCCAAGCACCTGAAACACAGCTTGCTTCTATCTGGCCCTTTACAATCTTTGGCAATATGACCATAGCTAGAGCATCTAAAGCATCGTGTTACAACCGCCCTTCTCCTTACTCGGCAATACACCCAGCCAATTTTAATTTTACCCTGCTTTAGGAGCTTTGACGCCCACTTGTCTGGGATTTCCACAACGGCCACTTTCTGGTCCCTAGAGCTCGGAAAGACGGTTACTGTTTGATCCTCTAGCTCTGGGATTTCTCGTTTTAGTGCTGCTTCTACCTCGGCACTTTTTGTATAGCAGTCCAGGTCGCGTATTTCCAATGATACCTTAGACTCAAGGCTATGCAGACTAGCCTTGTCTCCCAAGGCCTTTTTTAATGCTCCGCAAAATCCATCTCTGCTTCTGTTGCTTGGTCCAAATTCAAGCAGGACGCAGCCGGCCCTGGTTCGCCGGATGGCCTTGATGTCTGCCTCAGTTTCCTCCGGATTAACTTTACTGCGAATCTCACCAAGTATTTCCGCGTAAGATTTGTCTCCCGCTGGTCTTATCAGGAGCGCATCAGCTCGACTCTTGCGCGGCCTTTTGCGCTTTCTTTTCGTTGGGTTTGCTTGGATGATAACAGCAGGCAGAGTCGAGCTACTATCTCTAGCTGCCTTCTGCCTCTCTCCTTCTTTCGCCGCAAGCTTTCGCAGTCTTCCGCTTCTCTTCGACTCCTGTATTTTCCACTGGGTTCCAGGCGTGTCCTCCATATTGGATATTATTTCATTTTGCTCTTTAGCTATAATAATTAATATTTAATATTTAATATTTAATATTTAATATTTAATATTTAATATTTAATATTTAATATTTAATATTTAATATTTAATATTTAATATTTAATATTTAATATTTAATATTTAATATTTAATATTTAATATTTAATATTTAATATTTAATATTTAATATTTAATATTTAATATTTAATATTTAATATTTAATATTTAATATTTAATATTTAATATTTAATATTTAATATTTAATATTTAATATTTAATATTTAATATTTAATATTTAATATTTAATATTTAATATTTAATATTTAATATTTAATATTTAATATTTAATATTTAATATTTAATATTTAATATTTAATATTTAATATTTAATATTTAATATTTAATATTTAATATTTAATATTTAATATTTAATATTTAATATTTAATATTTAATATTTAATATTTAATATTTAATATTTAATATTTAATATTTAATATTTAATATTTAATATTTAATATTTAATATTTAATATTTAATATTTAATATTTAATATTTAATATTTAATATTTAATATTTAATATTTAATATTTAATATTTAATATTTAATATTTAATATTTAATATTTAATATTTAATATTTAATATTTAATATTTAATATTTAATATTTAATATTTAATATTTAATATTTAATATTTAATATTTAATATTTAATATTTAATATTTAATATTTAATATTTAATATTTAATATTTAATATTTAATATTTAATATTTAATATTTCATATTTAATATTTAATATTTAATATTTAATATTTAATATTTAATATTTAATATTTAATATTTAATATTTAATATTTAATATTTAATATTTAATATTTAATATTTAATATTTAATATTTAATATTTAATATTTAATATTTAATATTTAATATTTAATATTTAATATTTAATATTTAATATTTAATATTTAATATTTAATATTTAATATTTAATATTTAATATTTAATATTTAATATTTAATATTTAATATTTAATATTTAATATTTAATATTTAATATTTAATATTTAATATTTAATATTTAATATTTAATATTTAATATTTAATATTTAATATTTAATATTTAATATTTAATATTTAATATTTAATATTTAATATTTAATATTTAATATTTAATATTTAATATTTAATATTTAATATTTAATATTTAATATTTAATATTTAATATTTAATATTTAATATTTAATATTTAATATTTAATATTTAATATTTAATATTTAATATTTAATATTTAATATTTAATATTTAATATTTAATATTTAATATTTAATATTTAATATTTAATATTTAATATTTAATATTTAATATTTAATATTTAATATTTAATATTTAATATTTAATATTTAATATTTAATATTTAATATTTAATATTTAATATTTAATATTTAATATTTAATATTTAATATTTAATATTTAATATTTAATATTTAATATTTAATATTTAATATTTAATATTTAATATTTAATATTTAATATTTAATATTTAATATTTAATATTTAATATTTAATATTTAATATTTAATATTTAATATTTAATATTTAATATTTAATATTTAATATTTAATATTTAATATTTAATATTTAATATTTAATATTTAATATTTAATATTTAATATTTAATATTTAATATTTAATATTTAATATTTAATATTTAATATTTAATATTTAATATTTAATATTTAATATTTAATATTTAATATTTAATATTTAATATTTAATATTTAATATTTAATATTTAATATTTAATATTTAATATTTAATATTTAATATTTAATATTTAATATTTAATATTAATATTTAATATTTAATATTTAATATTTAATATTTAATATTTAATATTTAATATTTAATATTTAATATTTAATATTTAATATTTAATATTTAATATTTAATATTTAATATTTAATATTTAATATTTAATATTTAATATTTAATATTTAATATTTAATATTTAATATTTAATATTTAATATTTAATATTTAATATTTAATATTTAATATTTAATATTTAATATTTAATATTTAATATTTAATATTTAATATTTAATATTTAATATTTAATATTTAATATTTAATATTTAATATTTAATATTTAATATTTAATATTTAATATTTAATATTTAATATTTAATATTTAATATTTAATATTTAATATTTAATATTTAATATTTAATATTTAATGTTTAATATTTAATATTTAATATTTAATATTTAATATTTAATATTTAATATTTAATGTTTAATATTTAATATTTAATATTTAATATTTAATATTTAATATTTAATATTTAATATTTAATATTTAATATTTAATATTTAATATTTAATATTTAATATTTAATATTTAATATTTAATATTTAATATTTAATATTTAATATTTAATATTTAATATTTAATATTTAATATTTAATATTTAATATTTAATATTTAATATTTAATATTTAATATTTAATATTTAATATTTATTATTTAATATTTAATATTTAATATTTAATATTTAATAATTAATAATTAATATTTAATAATAAATAATCAATAATTATTTTTTCATTAATGAAAATGAGCTATTTTAATACATTTTTAATAATAAATAATTAATAATCAATAATTAATAATTAGTAAATAAGAATTATTAATTAATAAATAATAATTAATAATTAAAGGTATTTTTTTCATTAATGAAAAAGAAATATTGTAATACATTTTTAATAATTAATAATCAATAATTAATAATTCATAATTAATAAAATTATAATTATTAATTAATAATTAATTATTTATTTTATTATTCACGTTGTCAATAATGAAAATACGAAATCAAAATTTCATATATCATATGTTAAACTCATTTCCAAAACGAATAAAAAAGGCTGATATTATTTCGTTTAATAAACATATATGTATATTAATTCATTTTGAAAATGAATTAAATACCTTTTTAAATTCACTTTGTCAAACTTTTTTATTTCTTTTTCAATTCTGATTTTAATTCATTTTTAAAATGAATTGAAAACGCTTATTTAAATTCAGAAAAAAAAATCTTTTTTAATTCAGCCTTTTTTAATTCATGTAGCAGTATTAACATTGGTTAAGACTTAAAATATGTAATAACTTTAGCTTAAGATTTGATTACTTTTTGTGAGTTTCTTATGTATAAAAATTCAAGAATAAAGCCATTGGCAGCATTTAAAAAAAAAAAAAACCATCTGACTTTCTGGCAAGAATTTCGAGTGCACAACACGACGTTGATGGCCGACCAGAGTGAGGCAAATCTTCCACCATTGTACACATGCACGTGTTTTTGATAAAGTTGTACTACTACTGTAAGCCTTCTGTAACATTTTCAGCGATTCGGCACATGAAATTCCATTTGCAATACAAAATTTGAGACAAAATATTTGTTCGTTATTTTTATTCATTGTAAAAATCGCTAAACTCAGTTGAGATGAACTGACAAAATCGAGCACTGTAAACAAACTAAATCACAGATCGACGTCATATAGAACTTCCAAAAAACCAAATCGCTAGAGATGGTTGCTGGTTGTGGTCGCAACCGAAAGCTGAACGAACGTTAAATAAATCTAATAGAGAGGGAAATAAAACAGAATCGAAAGCTTAGTGCTCCAACGATCGCTGCCAAAGTATATCAACGCGAAAAAGTGGCGATAAAACCTCAGACAATATGCAAAATTTTCATAAACAAGAGTATCGTGCTAGTGTGGGACGCAAGAAATGTATATTTCGAAAAAAAATATTAAAAAGCGCTTGGGATATGTGAGTGAGACCGAAGAGTTCTGGGAAAATGTTATTTCCTCGGACGAAAGTAAATTTAACGTTGTTGGTTCAGATGGGTGGGTTATGGAGTAGTGGCGGAAATATAATGGTTCGGGGAGCTTTTAGCTGAAGGGTTGTAGGACATTTTACCTTCATTGAAACCATAATGAACAGGTTTGATTATTTGAATATTTTGAAGTATTGGGCAAGATTTTCGCTCCGTCCACAACAATGACCCAAAGCATTCCTCAAATCTGATCAAGGAACGGTTATTTTACAATGTAAAGTCAACACTCCCTCATCCTCCCCAGCCACCGGATCTCAACTCTTGGAGTGGATCCGTGTGATCCGTGAACACCAAACTAGCGGTAAAGGACAATTAAAAAGGGTCATTAAACTCGGAAGTTGGCTTTCTCAATGAAAAGAAGGTTGGAAAGTGGCATTGCATGAATAGTTTACAACACCAAATATTATATCTAATTTGTTTTACCAAATTCCCTCAACTTCTTTGTGTGTACGAACAATTATTTGATATCGTTTTAGGTTGTTTAACTAGGTAAATAATATCAAACGTGAAAGTAAATTAATTTATATCATGATTATTATTATTTTCAGGTACTTACATGTAATTTCAATTTTTCTTTATCAATGTTGCCATAATCGAGTGCTGTACGAACAATTTTTTGATACAATGTATATAATGAAATCGTACTTAAAAATGGAATTTTGGAAGTCGGTGTCTCAAAAAATTGTTCGAACTATATTTATTCGATTTATAAGTAAAAACAAAAAATTTTGTAGAATAATTTTTTTTCCTCCCATGCATTCTCAAGTTACACCCTATCAAAATTTTATCGTTTTCAAGGAGTTTTGGGTATATGTATTTCATTTTGACAGATTCCGAAAAATTCCATTTTAATTATGCTGTAAACCTTATAATCTTGATCCGAATCCAAAAAAAACTGGAATTTCGGAAAGTGACTGAACATATTATATCTGGGGCTATGAAGGTCAGAAACCTGCAACATCTGAACAAACAAAATTACATTTGTGGTGCAATTCGCATGCGGATATCCGAAGATGCCACTAAAGAAGATTCAGATACAACTAGCAGTCACACCACACGAGAAGAAACAGATATGGAATAGGAGCCTGTGGATTAAGTTCATTAAATAAAAAAAAAAATGTGGAACGAAACGTACAAAACGAAAATGATCGCGACGGATGCATTTGGCAATGCCTTAAAGTGAGTGCACATTAAAAATTAAGGTAAACAAATACGCTACAGAGTGTCACAGAGAATAATAAAAAGTAACGGACTTACGATGCAAAATTTAATTAGCTAAAAGTAATTTTAAATTTAATTAATTTACTATATTTTGTCAAAGTAATCATCATTTCAATGCACCAACAATTTTGAAAAAAGCTTTGTGAGTTGTACTTTTCCAAAAAAAAATTTTAAAGATTTTGATGAAATAAAAACCTTAATAATTAGTATAACCACATAATGTACTAAAGCACTTATTTCAGTGTTACTGCCAATCTGAAAGTGGCGCTCAACGGTTTCCTTATTACGATTTGCTTTTCTATTAGAGGTTTTATCATATCCAGCAATTCCTTAACATTTACTAAATTCATTCTTGTGTAATTATAAAACAGGCGTGGCTCTTGTAAGAGCTTGCTAAAAATGCAATTAAATGTAACAGCCCGATCGCGCTTCAATTGATACGGTCGAACCCATGTGTCCCATATGTTCTATAGCGTCGTCTTCGCTGCTGCTACTATTGAACATAAGTTTCATTGGGCTTATTTTACTCACAAATAATTCACAATAAAAAATCACAGTGCACTCACAACAAGGTAAATAAATAATTTATGATTTTATTTGATTATGTTGCTATCGGTTTCAAAATTTATCGAAAAATTGTGCTATAAAAAAAATGATTTATCTTTGTCACTCTACAATGGATTATTTTTTTTTTGTCTGCTTTCGACTTGCAGTCAGTTCAGTCAATTATTCATTGTGGAGTCAGAGCCTACTGTATAAATAAGAGCCTCCAGTATCGGCTGTATTTTTTACTAAGCTTAAAATAAGGTCCATACGTTTTTTTCTAAACTATATGGGAAAACGGTTATTTTCATTTACATTAAATATTACGTTCATAAAATACGTAATTTTATTTAATTCAAAAATAGAGTCATGAAAATGTTTATTTCGTGGTGAAAATCGTCTTGGAAAATAAGGTTTTTCTAAACTTTAAAATGTTGTTACTTTAAAACTCATAACTCGAAATTTATAAACAATACATTAATCGTCTCCTCCATTAGCTCCATTCAAATCTTAATTCAAATATCTTTCTATTATTATTTTGAATTTGGGAAGCAAGTTAGATTGTTTTGTATGTTTGTTTTCTTTGCGCTCATTGTATAGACCTTTTTCCTTACTTGTCAAATAAATTGGCGATATGCTACTCAAAAATATCTGTAGGCCAACGTAATATTTCATTTTCGGTAAGGACTTTCAATAAAGCAAAATAAAAGTGATTAATAAAACTAACATATGTAAATTGAAGTGATTGCAAACAATATTTAATTAAGTTTTCAATTGAATATTTCTGTTTGATATTATTTTAAAATGGTCTTAAGGGCTGTGTAGTCAATTGTTATATGAGAGCAGGCAGGAATACAATTTTTTCAAGTTCCAGCCATTTTGAAAGCCCGCGTAAAATATTAAAAACTTATTGAAGAGAGGTAAGGGGCGGTTGAAGGTAATCAATAGAAAAAATTTCAAAGTTGCATCGCTGAAGAATAGCATATACTTAATAGAGCGTACAGAAGTATTTCCTCTAGAAGTAGCACTAGAATTAAAGATGTTTTAAATCTAGATTGGGTTCTGTCTGTATGTTACACATCACGATATTACAGATCGATTCGAAGGGAATGAATGAAGGGGCCTTTTGAAAGTTGTTCACAATTGAACTAGCTTTAAAAAAAAACAGGTTGGTGACCGCGTCACAAATAATTTAATTTAATTTAAATTACAAAATTCTCGTGGAAAGATTGACGTGCAGCGAGTAATCGTAGAGCTTTGATTTGGATGCAGAAGTATTTAATAATGACGAACCTCAACCAATTATGGCCAATTATATGACCAAAACATCGTTTTCTTTTAATTAGAACCTCTCCATATTAGAAATCCGTGAATAAACATTTACTTTATTTTACGCGAAGTCATTTTTTCATAATTCTATATATTATACATATATGTATATTGTATAAAATCAAAGCTTCTGTTTTACGTTGGTCAATCTAATTTATCATCATCAACAAGTTATTTCACTAATATCTATCTAGAACTAACACATATTAATGAAATTGCATTATATCACATTTTAAATTATAAAACAATATTTAAAGAATACTTTAATACTTTAATACTTTTAAAGAATACTTTAAATTATTAAACAATATTTAAAGTTTTATGCAAGTTGAACGGTATCATTCACTATATCTTAACATCAGTAACCGATTCCTTATCAATCAGTAAACATGTGATATGTATCAAAGTATTAATAACGTAATAACGGTAGTTAACAAAGTCTTAGAGCAAAGAAAACAGTACCAAATGCAGCACCTAAGGAGAATGCAGCTTTGGTGGTTTTCATATACCAAATTTCCTATAAAATTAAATACTCCCTTTAAAAGCTTTTTCCCTGGCTGAATACTGAACCCAGCTACTTTGGTAAAACTTATAAGCTTCTAATGATTTATTATCTGTGCATATTTTGACTACAAGTGATTGTTATCACTTCCAAATTGCACTACAAAAATAAACTCGAAACATGATTTTTCTTACTTGTACGAAAAATAGCGTATTTTAATCATTAAACAATTAAATATTAAATAATTAAACTATAATACTGACTAACAATTAAATAATTTTAATAATTAAGTTCTCTCTTATAAACAACACAAATTAATTTAAAAGTAATTAAAAGACTTCACAAACATAAACAATTACAAATATAATTAAATATGCAATTTCGGAAAGGGCACATGTCTGAAAAATTAAATAAAATGCATTAAATTTGAAAACGGCTCATCTCCAAGAGTTGTGACCTTTTCGAAATCATTGTTATACCCACCGACGCTGGTAACATTATTAGTACAAGAGAGCAACCCATTTCAAACAAAATAGGTGTGGGGAAATATTTCCGTCACATTTACGTGAAAAACGGTGTTGTCAGAATATACGAGATGTGCCCTTTTCGAAATAGCATATTCAATTATTTTATACAAAATCTGTACTGGCCAACAGATATTTTAACAATTGATTTATCTGTAAAAATTTGTTTGCCAAAAAGTGGAGCGGAGACGTTTTGTCTTTTTTCTTAATTTTTATATATTTTCTCTTTTTAATACATATTGGTCGGTCTGTAACGGCCAGCATCGCTTGACGTTTCAAGTGGTATTTGCTATGCCAAACCGCATTTAAATTGGTTGATTATTTCCACACATTTCATAGAAAATTTCGACGTACTCTTACACGTACTCGATGTACTTGTAACGGCCAGCATCGCTTGACGTTTCTAGTGGTTTAAGACCCCTGTGGGAATAGAATTGTGGCCAGTTAAGAAAAAAAAACAAAAAAAAAACAAGATTAAATAAAAATCAGGTTATTGTGAAGGGGAAAACCAACTGGATGGTCCCGTTCAAAAATAGAAGAAAAAAAAATTAATAATCATTTTTGTGATGGGTGGGCTAAGTATTGTTATCAAATTTTATTGATGGGTCTAAAAAAGATGAACATTTCGGAATTTTTTTTAGTCTGTTTTAAAATTTGGATGAAATTATCGAATTATCAATTTTTTTTGCGTTTTGACCTATTTAGTCAGTAAGAGTAGTAAGTAAGAGCCAAAGCTAATTTTTTTTTACGTTGGCACCAAGCTCTAAAATATAATTTATTAATTAGAATTTTAACAAATATAAAATAGTGAGAACAAATTATTGAAGAAAGTATAATAATTCCAAATGATAATTAACAAAATTTAAAATTCTGATTTATCGAAAAATTGAGAATTGGTATTTTAATACCAACTCATAAAACTAGATATATTTAATATATTTACTCTAGAGGTAAACACAACAACTACGTGAAGCAGAGAATTTTTCTATTCCTCTCAGTGGAATGAAATTATTCAAAAGAAAAAACCGACGAGCTTGTATCCGAGACACGACCTATTAACGTAGAACTACGTACAATTGAGAAAATTTTATTTGTACAGTTTAAGAGAAACCAAAATTTAGAAATTACAAATTAAAAAAAACTGTTAATTGTTTAATGCTGTCATCTTTATGCCTTAGGCTGGCTCAGCCTAAATGTTGATTTTTCAATACCAACTTTTTTCTCAATCCTTTATGCCACAATGAAATGCATTTAAAGAAGAAAAAAAAAATCGGGTCTATCCGGCTCCTCGGGTGACACTTTTCCCACAAAACGTCGGTTAAAGATCACCAAACCAACCAATTATATTTTACAAACATTTTCTGTTATTTTGGGCAGGTATTTTCTTAAATTTTGAGACTTCTTCCCCAATATCACAATTGGTGACAACAATATAAATCTTCCACTCTCGTGCCGCCAAATCACAGACTCAGAAATAATCTTACAAGGAAACCTTTTGTATTGTCAAATTCAAAAAATTATAAAACTATTCTAAAAGTTATAATACTCTGTGAGACATTAACGAAACCTTTTATTAATCGGCAACCAAGCCCTTTTAGAGGTTAAAACCACCACATAATTTGCGAAAACATGTAATTTCATCCCCTAACAAAATAGAGATGCAACCCTTATAACCTAATTTACTATCGATTACTTGTACTTTTATGAGCAATAATTACTAATTTGTTTTATCAAAAAAAGTGGAGTAGAAGTGGAAATATATCGAATAAAAAAAACGTTTTTTGAGGTTAAATTAAGGGGTGTTTTTAACCCCAAAAAAGGGCTTGGCTCACAGAGTACTACAACTTAGAATAGTTTTTATAACTTTTTGAGCTTGACAGTTGAAAAGGTTCCCTTGTTAGATTATTTAGAACTGACACGTGTTTTCATCTTCGACCTTTAACAATTAGATCAAGATATACATCTCTAGTAGACTGTTAAAAAGCCTTAAGAATTTAAATTAATTCGTTTAGAGAGCATTCACAATGTGAAAAATTTCTTTTCTGAAAATTTGTGCCGCTTCATAATATTAAGTGTGCAACGTCAGAATTGACCGATATTATTCTTCACTCAGTGCTTGTCATCTCTGTGGGCCATTCGAGAATACAAAATAATAAAACACAAAAATACAAAATCCGAATTAACGTTAATTATCTTTTTTGTCTCCGAATCCCACCTCCTCTTCACGTCAGCGCCTTTCTCCTAAACTTGCTCCACCCTATTGGCGTGATATTATTTTATAGGCATCCCTTAATAATTTGCTATTAAGGTTTATATACAAATATACAACCTTGTATCAAGAGAATTTATTGCTCATAAATAACACCTTTAGACGCGATTTTAATAAAGTAATTCACAAATAATGTACCGATCGATAGCTATATCAGTGACATTTCATTTGCCAATTTACAACAACAATGCTGTGTAATGAATTCAAATTAGGAATTCGTCGAATTCCTTCTAAATTGACGGAATTCAAAATCGAATTCATCGTTTAGTTTGTCTACTTTACGCTGGGTATGCTAGAGCACATTTTTTGTAGTTCTATAGGTTGGTTTTGTGAAATTTATTATTATTTTTACTATTTATTTGACAATTAAAAGTATAAAAAATATTTATTACATACGCTAAATGTAGACATATACACATACCAATATTTTATTCGCGAAAAAAATGTATTTCGGCACAAAAAAATTGAAAATGCTACCTATCTTTGAAAACCAATCGAATTCCAAACACTGAATTCCTTGACTATTTTATTTGACCAAATTTGAATTCGAATTTCAATTCCAATTCTTTGGTCAAATGAAATGTCACTATCGTTGAAATTTCAATCATTGAAATGTCACAAAATGTCAATAAATCGTCAGAGAAATGTCAACGCCTCAGAAATGGGAATGTCTAGTTAATAAAAGCTTACTAGATATAATTTATTTTTTAATATTGACGATTCAAATAACGTATTAAATCCAATTAGTTTCCGGTCACTTCGAAACTTGGAAGTCCCATAACTCGCAAACCTAAACATTTTCCGGCCTAATCTTTGTGACTATACATCTTTCTAGGATTACGGCATACAAATTCAGAAAATGTTCGCAATATTTTGCATAATGAGAATAAAAATTTTTTGAATTGTTTTATTTTTATTTGATAGCTTTAAATCAAAATGGCGTGCGGTATATTTGATCAAGTTCATCACTATTTAATTAAAAGTGAAATTAAAATACATATTAATAATTTGTTGTTTTAATTTATTTTCCATCCACAAATTTTTATTTAACTTGGTTTGATTTTTACAGATTTTAAAACATTACATTAATATTTAAATACGTCATTTCCGTGACGCACGTCATCACATTGAAATTTTGATTTACCCCCCCCCCCCCCCATATATAATGAAAACAAAGACGTAGTCCTACGTCAAAAATTGTGTTGTAAAATTCCCAAAGTGGTAAGACCATAGAAAAATTAATATAGAAACATATTTTGTAAGGACAAAATTTACCAACTTAATTTATTTTCGTATTTCCTTGAGTTTTTATTTGTTTTTAAGTGGGACTGAAAAGTCTATAGAAATTTGATATCATATTACCTCTTTCTATTCTTCGTTCGGCAACAAAAAATAAATATACAACTCGTTTTAATAGTGTTACGGCCGTAAAAGGAAAACCATAGAGTAGTAGAAAATAATATAATTTGCATTGTATAAAAAAGCAGCATCTTCTATGCGATCCTGTAGAGATAAATGTTACGTTTAAAATTGTAATAGTATTTGTGTACATAGAAAATAATATAATTTGCATTGTATAAAAAAGCAGCATCTTCTATGCGATCCTGTAGAGATAAATGTTACGTTTAAAATTGTAATAGTATTTGTGTACATAGAAAATAATATAATTTGCATTGTATAAAAAAGCAGCATCTTCTATGCGATCCTGTAGAGATAAATGTTACGTTTAAAATTGTAATAGTATTTGTGTACATAGAAAATATGTATGCAAAAGAAATGTATATAATATGAAAAGTATATAAGGAATATGTATGTCGTGGTAATAGAAAAAAGAAGGAATATAAAAAATGTGGAATTAATATAAAAAAGATGATAGTGGTGTAGAGATCGAAAGAGTAAAGTAAAATAAATTAATTAATCGTGAAAAAGGGAATTTTGGTTTTTGTATTGGAAAAAGGGGTTATAGTTTCGGACTAAAGGAATTTGGGAAATTTCTATTAAGGAATCACGCGGGTTTGTGGAAAAGCAAGCGGATTAAGCAGAGTCGTACCAAGGTGCCAGAAACCGGGACGAGCCGGGACCAGAAATTCAGTCTAATAATCAAATAACAGTAAGCAAGTGCAAAGTTGTGTGTCGTCGCGAGGAAGGAAAGTGGTAAGCGGAAAGTAATAGTAATTAATAGTGAAATAAGTAAAAGTGATGTGCAAATTGGTTAATATAAGCGTGTTGGATAGGAAAAGTATAGTTAAAAGGGTGAGGGAGAGATAGGCAAACGTGAAACCGCGCGGAAAATCGGTACCGTGGAGATCAGGAGTACGCATCTTAGATGCGGAAAATGATATCCACGTGGAAAATAAGTACAGTGGGAAAACGTGAATGATAGTGAAGAGTGGTTAGGAAGGAAATACCGTTAGACGGTTAGGAATGAAATACCGTTAGACGGTTAGCAATAAAATACCGTTAGACGGTTATGAAGAAAGGTCGTTATTTTGAAAATGTGCTCGATTGGGAAATCGAGAGTAGGTACCGATATTATAGAAAATGTGCTCGAATAGTAAATCGAGAGTACCGTTGATTTAGAAAGGTCGTTATTTTGAAAATGTGCTCGATTGGGAAATCGAGAGTAGGTACCGATATTATAGAAAATGTGCTCGAATAGTAAATCGAGAGTACCGTTGATTTAGAAAGGTCGTTATTTTGAAAATGTGCTCGATTGGGAAATCGAGAGTAGGTACCGATATTATAGAAAATGTGCTCGAATAGTAAATCGAGAGTACCGTTGATTTAGAAAGGTCGTTATTTTGAAAATGTGCTCGATTGGGAAATCGAGAGTAGGTACCGATATTATAGAGAATGTGCTCGAATAGTAAATCGAGAGTACCGTTGATTTAGAAAGGTCGTTATTTTGAAAATGTGCTCGATTGGGAAATCGAGAGTAGGTACCGATATTATAGAGAATGTGCTCGAATAGTAAATCGAGAGTACCGTTGATTTAGAAAGGTCGTTATTTTGAAAATGTGCTCGATTGGGAAATCGAGAGTAGGTACCGATATTATAGAAAATGTGCTCGAATAGTAAATCGAGAGTACCGTTGATTTAGAAAGGTCGTTATTTTGAAAATGTGCTCGATTGGGAAATCGAGAGTAGGTACCGATATTATAGAAAATGTGCTCGAATAGTAAATCGAGAGTACCGTTGATTTAGAAAGGTCGTTATTTTGAAAATGTGCTCGATTGGGAAATCGAGAGTAGGTACCGATATTATAGAGAATGTGCTCGAATAGTAAATCGAGAGTACCGTTGATTTAGAAAGGTCGTTATTTTGAAAATGTGCTCGATTGGGAAATCGAGAGTAGGTACCGATATTATAGAGAATGTGCTCGAATAGTAAATCGAGAGTACCGTTGATTTAGAAAGGTCGTTATTTTGAAAATGTGCTCGATTGGGAAATCGAGAGTAGGTACCGATATTATAGAAAATGTGCTCGAATAGTAAATCGAGAGTACCGTTGATTTAGAAAGGTCGTTATTTTGAAAATGTGCTCGATTGGGAAATCGAGAGTAGGTACCGATATTATAGAGAATGTGCTCGAATAGTAAATCGAGAGTACCGTTGATTTAGAAAGGTCATTATTTTGAAAATGTGCTCGATTGGGAAATCGAGAGTAGGTACCGATATTGTAGAGAATGTGCTCGAATAGTAAATCGAGAGTACCGTTGATTTAGAAAGGTCGTTATTTTGAAAATGTGCTCGATTGGGAAATCGAGAGTAGGTACCGATATTATAGAGAATGTGCTCGAATAGTAAATCGAGAGTAGCGTTATGCTAAAAAATAGGCTCGACTAATAAAGCGAGAGTAGCGTTATGCTAAAAAATGTGCTCGACTGATAAAGCGAGAGTATGGTTATTTTGGAAAATAGGCTCGACTAATAAAGCGAGAGTAGCGTTATGCTAAAAAATGTGCTCGACTGATAAAGCGAGAGTATGTATTGTTATGTTATAAAATGTGCTCGACTGATAAAGCGAGAGTATGGTTATTTTGGAAAATAGGCTCGACTAATAAAGCGAGAGTAGCGTTATGCTAAAAAATGTGCTCGACTGATAAAGCGAGAGTATGTATTGTTATGTTATAAAATGTGCTCGGCTAATAAAGCGAGAGTATTGTTAAGTTTTGAAATATGCTCGAATGGTAAATCGAGAGTACCGTTAATTTAGGAAAGTCATTATTTTGGAAATGTGCTCGAATGACGGTTATGAAGCGAGGTGGTTATGTTGGAAAATGGGCTCGATGGATAGGTCAAGGCAAATAATAGTTATAGCCGAAAGTACCGGTATCCAGGAAAACGTGCTCATTAATGAGGGCTAATGCAAACGATAGGGAGAATGGGGCTGAGGCCGCATATTAGATGCGATGAGTAAACTCAACCGTACTAGAGGTAGAAAGAGTTGAGTCCGCATGTTGGTTGCGATGGTTAAACTCAAGAGCATAATAGTTAGAAGGAATCGAATCAGGGAAAAGTAGTATGAAAGTGGGAAATATTGGAGGAAAGGTTGAGCTGAAAGTAAAGGAAGAAAAGAAAGGTCGTAAGAGAGAGTGTGCGAAGTAGTGAGGAGTTTAGAAGAAACATGAGGAAATGCAGACCATTGGATTAGGAATGCAGAAGGAATGTGAAGGGATATACAGGCGAATACCAGGATCGTAAGTGGTAAAGGATACGATAAATTGAAGAGAGGTAGTAAGGGAGTTGATAAGTAAACATAGGCAGCATGGAAGATAATAAGATATTAAGAATAGCATAGTAGATTCAGTGAAAGAACTATTTAGTTTAGGGTATCATTGCTGAGAAGGAAGTTATGAAGGTTGAGCGTGTTTATTTTATATTGCATTTTTTTTTGTTGTCGAGTAAAATTAATTATGATAGTATGGCCATACGTGTTACCGCTCTTCCGGATTGGCTCCGACTCATGTGATAAAAGTGGATATAGGTTCATAATAGGGTAATAATGCTAGTGAAAGAAAGGGAGAATAGTTGTAACAAGGAACTAAATAGATAGAACGGAGGAAGCAAGGTCATGAATTTAATGAGGAAAGAGAGGGTCGAAGGTTGAATGATATTAATGTGTGATCAGGAAGAATGGTGAAACTCAGTATAAGCAATGTTGTAAAGCAAGGAGTTTTTTAGAAAAATGGCCAGCGGAAACTCAGAGCAGTTTGTGGAAGGGTACATCAGGGCCAAGATGGATCAACTGGAAGAAATACGGAGCAAGGTAGTGGGCAGGCTGTATAACCAGAGGGAGCTGGGGGAAATAGGCGAGGAAGTGAATGGCATCCGACGAAGTGTTGCCAGACAAGTGGAAATGACAAGGACCTCCAATATAGACCGGTTGTTAGTGGAATACAGGAAACTCTCGATAGAGATCAGCAAAGCGCGGTATAAGGACAAAGAGAGGAACGAAAGGCTGGCGGTAGTACTGAGATCCATCTCACCAAAACGATGGTCAGCGGTAGATTGGGACACCTTTCCAAAGGAAAAGGGAAAACCAGAAGAGGCATCGGCATTGGGCGGGTCGACAACTTCCGTCAAGGAGATCCAAGTGGCGACTAGGACACCGGTAGCGATGGGGCGATTACCCTCTGCGGTGATCCGGAGCAACAATTTTGTACCGATGGGAAGAAAGTCCGATCGGAGAAGCCCAGGTGGACAAAGGAGCTGTGCCCGCACAATATTTATCGGCACCCCAAACAAGAGCAACGGGCCCACAGAAAGGAGTAGCCTATCCGCCAATGGCTTATGCGCTACCTTACCCACTGCCACGTGACAACAGCAGAGTGATAGGATATTCCGAGATATTCACGAGCACGAAAGGAGATCACGGCCGATGCGTATTATGCGAAGGGTCCCATAAAATGTATCGGTGTCAGAGGATGATGGAGCTTGGGTTGGGTGAAAGATGGAGGCTGGCATTGAGTAAAGGAGTTTGCTTACATTGCTTGTATCCAAGGCACTCCTCGTTTACATGTAGTGAGCCAGGCGCATGTAAAAGATGCGGTACTCGGCACAACAGTGTGCTGTGCCCAAAGAACCCGGGGAATCGGGGTTAGTGCGCGAAGGTAAGCAAAGTGGTACCAGAAGAAGCAAGGTTGTATCGGAAGAAGCTAAGTTGTACCGCAAGAAGCAGGGTTGTATCGGGGGAGGCGAAGTTAGGAGAAGAATTGGTGATATCCACTAAGAATAGTTGTATTTTGATGTTTTATAAATAAAAAGAAATGGATTATATTGTTTAATAGAGTAATTTTGTTAAAAAGAAAAGAGCAATTAGTAAAGGTTTGGTCAGGAAGGGTAAAAATAAGGAAGGTAGGGTAATCACGTCCTCAATGCGAGGAAGCTGTAAAATTGAGAAAAGGAAAGGTTGAGAAAAGGAAAAAATAGGGGAACCAACTCACCAGGAGAATGGTGATACGGAAAGGGAGTATCGTAATGGAATATTTAAGATTATAGTTACAGGGAATCATGGAAAGGAAGGTCGGGAGACCACCCCAGTTGAGAGATGCAAAAGAGGGAAGGGCGGAGAAACAAGACAGGTTATACGCCCGAAGGGAACAAGACATCGAATCGTTGAAACGATTATCGAGCCAGATAATGGATGAAGAGGAGAGTGGAGCGATGTCCACCTCAGAATTGAGAATGCGCCAGGAAAGATTGCGGCAGCATTTCACGTCGTTCGAGGAGACTGACCGGTTGTATACAGAGGGGAATCTCTTAGTCACAGGGGAACTGTACCATGAGATCGAGGATCTATTCATCAAGGCAATGGTGCGAGTCCAGGATAGACTGGATAAAGAAGGAAGTACTCGGCAAATTAGTGAAGATCAGAGCATAATTGAACCATTTAGCCAGCCTTCGACGATAATAAAGGTGGAATCGGTCCAGCCGCCACGATTGGATAAGTTCAACGGTAACCCGGCTGACTGGCCGGCCTTTCGCGATTTATTCTTAGCGGAAGTCCACCACAAAGGCTACGACCCGATCAATAAGCTACTGTACTTGCAACAAGCTTGCATAGGCAAGGCGGCGGTAACATTGGGTCCGTGGCAACTGACGAGCGATAACTATACGGCGGCATGGGAAACATTAATGAAAACATACAACGATGATTACCATGTCATTCACAGTATATTGGGAAGGATGCAGGCCGTGAAGAAACAAGAAAGAGAGACATACGATTCCCTACGACTCGTATTAGACTCGGTAACCAGCGGCACGCGCCAATTGGAAACAATCGCTCCTCAGTCTCATATATGGGATCAATTCTGGATCCATCACGCCAAACAGCGTCTCCCTAGAGATACCTTGGATGCATGGGAACAACACCGGAATAATCTAAGTGCAACCCTACTACCAACACTTGACACCTTTAAGAATTTCCTGGAAACCAGAGCAAAGGGTCGAAGGGAAGTAGAGAGCGAAGTAGTAGGGGGAAGTACCCAAGGTGACCAGGAATCATCACGTATGAAGGAACAACATGGAAGACGTACCGAACGATTCCAGAGTCGGCGATTCCAGCCATATAGTACAACGAGTAAAGATCAGCAGATCCCGCGATATAACCAGGCAACACCGAATAGACCCAATGAAAGCTTCCCACTCGGGATCGCAAGGCCCGAATTTCGACAGCGAAGCTGTGTTATGCAAGGTTGTATGAACAATCACAAACTAGAGGAATGTCTCATGTTTAAGAGAATAAGCTTACCAGAGCGATGGACCGCAGTCCACAGGAGCAGGGTATGCCGCTGTTGTCTAAATCCAGGCCATAGAGCCGCAGAATGCAGCCAGGAAGGCTGCACTGGTTGTCCAAAGGGAAGAGCAACCCATCATTTCATGTTGTGCAATAAAGCGAGGCACAATCAACAGCCACAATCTAACGCCTACAATTCAGGCAGAGGAAACAATCAATAGCAATTAAACCCACTGAAGGCCTCGGAACACAAGATTCAGTCGGTATGCCAGGTGGTGAGTAAAGTACCGCAGGTTGTGTTAGCCACGGTGTGGGTAAGATTAAGATTTGGACAAACCTTCTCCCGGCCAATCAGGATGATCTGGGACACAGGAGCCCAGGTTAATATAATAACGAATAGCGTAGTAAAAGAACTAAAACTAGTTCGATCAGCGGCAAAGGTAGGAATAAAGGGTATCGATGGCAAAGCTGCTAGGACGAAAGGAGAAGTGCAGTTAAAGTTGTGGCATGGCCAGTTGGGGCAGACAATTACTACAAAAAGGTTTGTGATCATAATGAATTTGATACCAGATCACCCGCAGAGATCATTCCAACCGGGGGAATTTAGCGATACGGTGAAACAGGATTTAGCCGATCCGCGGTATTTCGAGCAAGGTAGTATAGAGGGGGTAATTGGAACAGAGATAGCCGCAGCACACATTAAGCCAGGCATGGAACGAAGTTCAACAGGATTGCTTGCACAGAGCACTTCATTGGGATGGATCATTTCAGGTGAAGGAGGGTTCGCGAGTCCAGAAGAAGAACCAAGGACTATAGGAGTGGTAGTCAAGGAAGAGATAAGGAGTTTGATCCAAAGATTATGGGAAGTCGAGGAAATGGAGGAGAGGCCAATATCTATGGAAGATCAATACTGTGAGGACAATTTTAGGGAGACAGTTATAAAAGAAAACAACAGATACAGCGTTACTATTCCATTACGCCCAGAGGCAGAATTGGGTGAGTCAAAGGCTATGGCGGTAAGGCGGTTTTTCAGTCAGGAGAGTAAGTTTAAACGAGACCCAGAATATAGACAAAAATACGTCGAGTTCATGGAAGAATATGAGAAGATGGGGCATATGATGCAGGCTACACCAGTAGTACAGGGAGAACTGCATAATTACATCCCATATCACGCGGTTGCGGTGGACCGCAAGTTTAGGGTAGTGTTCGACGGATCAGCCAAGACCAGCAACGGGAATTCATTGAACGACATTCAATACATAGGACCACGACTTCAAAAGGACCTGCTCGACATAATAATCAAATTCCGCACTGGAAGAATAGCAATATCGGCCGATATTTGTAAAATGTTCCGACAAGTACGAATTCAACCTATTCATTGGAATCTACAGCGAATTGTGTGGCGAGCGGACCCTAACGAGCCACTCCGAGATTATTGGCTAACAGTAGTGACATATGGGCTAGCCTCATCACCATATTTGGCAGTCAAGGCCTTAAATCAATGTGCCGTTGAAGCAGTTAAGAAGAAGCCGAAGGCAGCTCAGGTGGTGAACGAGGATTTCTACATGGATGACATGTTAGCATCAGTGGAATCGGAAGGTGAGGCGATGGAGTTAAAGAAGGATGTAACAAAAATACTTCGAGGAGGTGGATTCGAATTAACAAAATGGCGCTCCAATTGCTTGAAGGTAATGGAGGAGGAGATGGAAGCAAAGGTTGTCGAACTACAAAACAACACGAGTGTACTAGGGGTCATTTGGGATTTCGTGGAAGATGAATTCCGATTTAAGGTGCAAGAGCGGGATCAACCGAATCTCATGACAAAGCGTTACATAACAAGCGAAGCAGCGAGGGTGTTTGATCCACAGGGATGGGTGACGCCAGTTACAATGAAAGCAAAGTTGTTCATTCAAGAGCTGTGGCGTATGGGCAGCAGTTGGGACGAATCCTTGCCGACATCCTTGAGGCAGGAGTGGAAGATATTCTATGACGAACTTAAGTTTATCAACGAATTAAGGATACCCAGATGGCTGGAGACATCTGCTAGCCGCAGGATGCAGATTCACATATTTTCAGACGCCTCGACCAAGGCATATGGAGCGGTGGTCTACGCCAGAGTATGTGTCGGAGATCAATGGTCAGCTAAGTTGTTATGTTCCCGGAGTAGAGTAGCCCCTATCAAATTGGTCACAATTCCGAGATTGGAGCTATGCGCAGTTGAACTGGGGACTAAACTAATTCCCAGGCTAATGGAAACACCCATGTTCAAGGAAGCCAATATATATATATGGACGGACTCGGAAATTGTACTATATTGGTTGAGGAAACCGGTCAACGAGCTAAGGACATTCGTGGCTAATCGGGTGAGCCGAATCCTGAGGGGAACGATAGTAGAGCAATTCCGGCATATTAAATCGGAAAATAACCCAGCAGATTTAATCTCCCGTGGAATAAAAGCGGAGAATTTGATAAACAACAAGTTGTGGTGGCAAGGACCAACAATGTTGGAAGGTACTAGAGAGGAATGGCCAGACTGGACCCCCAGAAGGATTGATTTGGAAACCCACAGCCAAGTCCGAACGGAATGCAGAGAACGATCGACAGAAGTTAGTAACGTTTTCATGACCGTCCGATTAGAGGAGGATGAAACGAAGAGTCTGTTGGAAAAGGTGTCATCTATAGAATCTGTCTGCAGAATTACCGCATATGTGATTCGATTTTGTAGGCAATGTTTCGCACCTATATATAAGCGGAGAGGTAATGATAAAGATACAAGAGGGGGACTATTAAATACGCCCGAGGTGTTGCAATTACCAGGCAACGGGAACGAAATAATTATAAAAATAAAGGAAGTGGAGATACCAGTGAAGAAGCTAACCATTGAAGAAATCGACAATGGCTTGAACTACTGGTTGATTGCCTCTCAGAAGCAATCTTTCCCGGAAGAATACAAGGCAATACAAAATTGGAAGGCTATATCGAGATCCAGCCGACTATGGATGCTGACGCCATGGATGGACGAGAAAGGTTTGGTAAGAATAACGGGAAGATTGGGGAATGCACAGTTGTCAGTAGAGCAGCGCAGACCAATAGTATTGGATCCAGGGGCCTTAATAAGCAGGAGAATAGCCGAAAGGGCTCATAAGGAACTATGCCACGGGGGCGCGCAACTTTGTACACAATATTTAAGGAAGAAATATTGGATATTACGAAGTCGTGTATTAATACGAGGAATGATACATAAATGTGTGACATGCTGTCGACACCGGCAACAGGCAGCTCAACAGCTAATGGCCGACCTACCAGGATATAGGTTATCACCAACGCCAGCGTTCTACCATTGTGGCGTCGATTATGCGGGACCAGTTCAATTAAAGCAAAGTCGGAATGTAACAGTCAAAGGTTATATCGCAGTATTCGTATGTATGGTGTACAAAGCGGTACACCTCGAGCTAGTAAGTAAATTGGATGCCCATTCATTCGTCGCCTCCCTGACCAGGTTTATAAACCTACGGGCTGGTGCAGTCCACCATATGTATAGCGACAACGGTACCAATTTCGTGGGGGCGAACAGAATATTGCGAGAGGCATTCGAATTATGGCAAAATTCAGCAGTAGCAGAACACCTGCAATCCCACTCCATTCAGTGGCATTATAACCCACCCAACGCCCCTCATCATGGCGGGTTATGGGAAGCCGCCGTCAAATCAATGAAGCATCATCTCAAGCGAGTTGGAGGAGCGCAGTTGTACACATATGAGGAGCTAGCCACGCTACTGGCGAAAATAGCAGCTTGCCTGAATTCCAGACCATTGACACCAATAAGCGATGACCCTACTGATTTGTCAGTGCTATCACCAGGGCATTTCCTGACGGGTCAGCCCATCATATCACCGTACGAAACGTTGTTGGTGGAAGTACCCATGAACAGGTTGTCGGCATGGCAAAAAAAAAAATACAGCAACTACAGCAGCAATTCTGGAACCGTTGGACCCAAGAATATATATCGGAACAGCAACGTCGTAACAAGTGGGCGGAGGTTGAGCGAGAGTTGAAAATCGGAGACCTAGTATTCATAAAGAACGAGATAACACCCCCAAGCAGATGGATGATGGCCAGGATAATTGAAGTTTATCCGGGACGGGATGGGAAGATACGAACGTGTAAGGTGAAGACGGAAAAGGGTGAATTAGTGCGACCCATCACCCAACTATGTCTGCTGCCCGTCGATTAAGGGGTTCGTAACATTCGACACTGGTTTTCCTCATTTTTTGCGGAAAGGTTTTTTTTGGGGGTTTTCCCAGTGTCCTCGAGCGAATGCTGAATGTTAAGAACGAACCAAGCGGAAACAAGAAAAGCAAAGTTGTAGAGAACACCAATAAAGAGGTTGGAGGAACGTCGTCCCTCAAGGTGGCCAGGTTGTTACGGCCGTAAGGAGAAGAAACTATAGTATGACAGAAGAACATCAGTACAGGATTTTGAGGAACTCCGTCCCTCAAGGTGGCCAGGTTGTTACGGCCGTAAAAGCAAAACCATAGAGTAGTAGAAAATAATATAATTTGCATTGTATAAAAAAGCAGCATCTTCTATGCGATCCTGTAGAGATAAATGTTACGTTTAAAATTGTAATAGTATTTGTGTACATAGAAAATAATATAATTTGCATTGTATAAAAAAGCAGCATCTTCTATGCGATCCTGTAGAGATAAATGTTACGTTTAAAATTGTAATAGTATTTGTGTACATAGAAAATAATATAATTTGCATTGTATAAAAAAGCAGCATCTTCTATGCGATCCTGTAGAGATAAATGTTACGTTTAAAATTGTAATAGTATTTGTGTACATAGAAAATATGTATGCAAAAGAAATGTATATAATATGAAAAGTATATAAGGAATATGTATGTCGTGGTAATAGAAAAAAGAAGGAATATAAAAAATGTGGAATTAATATAAAAAAGATGATAGTGGTGTAGAGATCGAAAGAGTAAAGTAAAATAAATTAATTAATCGTGAAAAAGGGAATTTTGGTTTTTGTATTGGAAAAAGGGGTTATAGTTTCGGACTAAAGGAATTTGGGAAATTTCTATTAAGGAATCACGCGGGTTTGTGGAAAAGCAAGCGGATTAAGCAGAGTCGTACCAAATAGTGTGTTGGTTGTGTACACACAACACACATATACATAATTTGCTGTCAAAGAGTAGAACATTTTTCTGTTTCTCATAGGAACCAATGTAAAATTTATCTAAATGAAACTAACTTTTCCTTAATTTCCATCTTTAATACGTTGGCTATTCATATCCTTTCTGCTTTCTGAAAAGTGGTCCGTTGTACCATGTCGAGCCAGTTCATCGGCGTTTGTATTCCCTGTACTTATGAAATGTCCTGACACCCATAAAATGTGGATGTTAAACTGATCTGCCATCTCGTTAAGAGAAGGGATACAGTTCTGGACTACTTTCGACATTAGGAGATGTGATTGAAGCGCTTTAATGGCAGCCTGACTGTCCGCATATATGCGAATATCACAAACCGATATTATAATATACCTCAATAAGTCTATGACTTCCTTTATGGCAGTTACTTCAGTTTGAAAAATAATACAGTAGTCGGGAAGACGGAAGGAGAGATTTAACAGAAGTTTCTCGCAGAACACACAAGCCGCGACTTTCCCGTCCCGTTTTGAAACGTCCTGGCTCCAAAACTGCACCCATCATCCAGTACTCCCTGGATGGGATCCTAGTCCGGAACTTTGTGTCATAAGATAGTGACGGGACAGTATAGTCGGTGGTCTTGGGAATTTGTTTGTTGCCTAAAAAAGATGAGTGCACTGTATTGTTGCAGTTTCACATTGAGATGGATTTCAGCCGTATGGCAGTACAAGCTGTTTCCCCAAGATATCTAGAGGAATCTAAAATAGTAGAATCTCTAGTTCCTGAGTGGATGTGTTCCTCAGTGCACCACTGACCCACAGAGAGATTGTCCTCTGAACTTTTGTCAACAACTTTTGGTTAACAGTTTTGTCCAGAGCAGGTCACCAGACTATTAATCCATACATGAGTATGGGTCTGACTACTGCGGTATGTAGCCAATGTACGATACGGGCCTACGGGGATTCACGCCCCCATCCTTTTCCAATGGCATTTTTGCAAGAGTGTAGCACTACCGTAGCTATCCTTACCCTTTCCAGAATATTAGGTTTCCAATTTAATTTGCTATCCCTAAAACGAGACCCAGAAACATCGCTTCAACTGTAAAACTCAAGGTGAACCTATTTAAAGTGGGAGTATCTATTTCCTAGACAAGAGAACTAATTCGGTTTTGTGTCGGTTCACATTCAACCCACAGCCATTGGCCCATAATGAAAGAGTGCCCAGGGCGTTTTCCATAAGCTCAATAAGGGTGCCGGGATATTTGCCACGGACACCAATAGCAACATCATCCGCATAGGTAACCGTCTTGAAGCCACCGTCCTCCAGTTTCAGCAACAGGTCATTTATAACCAAATTGCTGGAAAATAGGGAAACTTGAGAATGATGAATAAGAGATTGAGTTGTTTTTTAGCCGTTTCACAACCTTTCCGGAACAGGAATTTTATCTGAATGCGGCAGCTGTAATTGAGCATAGGTCGTTGCAGTATAACGTCAAACGTCAAAGAACCAATTTTTTTTTCTTTTTGACCGAGAATGTAATTCACGCACCCATAACATTAAACTGGATCATGTACTTGTGGATCTATCCATATCATCGGGACACCATTTGACGTTGCGGCTCCAGTGTTTTGCTATCTATGCAGATGGAAAATGCATGCCATACAAACAATAGATGGCGTCCAATTTACATTACTAATAACATTTTGTGAAAAGTATAGTGGTAATGTACAAAAGCAATTGAGTTTAAAACATCTATCGATATTTCACCAGATTTCACAAGCCGATTTTCACTTTATTTTTTGTGTTCTTTTGTCACTTTATATGTACATTTAAATAAAAAACTTCTTATTTTTTATATCATATTGTAGTTTTTATTTCTTCCTTATTGTGACAATTTTTTAACTTTTTTAAAAATATCGATTTCGAGAATAATCTTTTCTTTTTTACTACTATTACACAATTTATTTTGAAGCTGTTTATACTGTTGCTATGGGCTGTTGTTTGGCACCTGCTTAGTTTTTAAGTTATGGATAACTAAGTCGTAAATTTTATTGGCTTTGGTGTTGATTTTGTCGTTAAGTAAATTGTTGTTGTTTTTGGTTTTGTATATTTCCAGCTCTTCTAACCTGTCCTTTTTCAATTCTGTGTAAAATGGTTAAATGTTTATTGAATTTAGTGCACCTACCTATGATTTTCAGTTTTTATATCGATACCTTAAAGCACACAAGTGCTATGTCCACTTTTACAGTTTGTGGTAAATATAAAATAAAAATGTCAGAAAGCTATTATTTATCATTTATAGTTCAGTTTTCTGTTGCTTCAGCCTTTTAGAAAACTATTTCCAAGGAAATTGAGTGAAAATTTAAATGGGCATTGAATGAAAATCCATATGTTGTGCGAAATTTGATTTTATGTCCTTTTTGGTTATGTTACATTTCCATGCATTTAACTAAATTTATAATTGAAATAATGAAAACAAATGAAAAAAATTATAATTTTTTTCGAAAAAATGATGAAAAATCAATATAAAATCGACTGAATCGGTTCAATTTTTTTTAAATAGTTTCTATTGGAACTATATTTGTCGATGCGATGTTTATTCGATCGATTTCAATTGGTTTAAATTCAATAAATGGTCAAAAAATGATTAAAAAAAGTGGTTTTCATAGAAATGAAAAAAAAAAAAAAAAATAACACAAAAATGTGAATGTGGTTTTGGTTTTTCGTTCTTGATATGTTCGTCAAAGTTGTTGGTATTGTCTTGCGCAACAACTTTGCTGAAGAAAGCATAACGATAATTTTAATGGTTCAAGAACTAT
Source organism: Tipula vernalis (assembly GCA_958295665.1). Lineage (NCBI taxonomy): Eukaryota > Metazoa > Arthropoda > Insecta > Diptera > Tipulidae > Tipula > Tipula vernalis. The sequence goes on from OY282559.1 coordinate 188,736,005, forward strand.
CAACGTGAAAATGTGTGTATATTTTGACAAATTTTTGACTCTTAGCCAAAACATCGAAAGCGATATCTCAAAAATGGGGACTAACTCGATCAGCGTACTCGAATTAGTTTTACCTCCTGGGTACCCAGCTTGTCACAAAAAAAAAACTCAGCGATTCAAGCACAGTGTATTTATTTAATACCAATGTAGCCTTCTTGCATGTTGTTGTTATAGATATAAAAAAATCATTTAACGATTATAATAATCATTTAAATCATAACGTTTTATAATATTTTTCTTTTTTCATTGAAAAACTTGAAGCATAAAAACATCATTTCTACTATGAATACCTATAGCGAACAATAGAAAATTATACCACTAAAAAAGCTTCCAAAAAATTATGACGTATGATTATGGCTCTATATTATAAAAGTAACAGTTTTTTAAAGTTCAGAAATATCTTTTGTTTCAAGAAGATTTTCACTAAGGAATAAACATTTTCATGACTCGATTTTTCAATCTGGTAAAATTGCATGTTTTATGAACATTTTCGTAAAAAAATAATACAAAAGCTCATAATTATTTTAGCCGAAAAATATAAATGAAAACAATCGTTTTCCCATACAGTTTTATAGTAAATAAAAATGTAGGTATCTTATTTCAAGCTTAGAAAAAAATGCAGTCGATGCTAGAGGCTCTTATTTATACAGTAGGGTCTGATAATATAGAAAACCATTTGAATAATTAAACTTTTGTTTGGGAAGCTTTCGCCTAAAGTGGTGACCAGAGAAAAATTATAAACTTAAAAATTAAGAATTAACAAAACCTAAGAATGCGGTATATAGGATTTCTGTATTCTTGCCTAGCGAAAAATTAACGTCACTTAAGAAATTTAACGAAGCTTCGTTAAATTAGATCTGTGAATTAAGAAAAATTAAGAAAGCATAATTTTGCGTCCAAACTTAAGAAATAAATGTCAAATTCAAATAAATTTTTGATGCGGTAGATACAAAAATTTGTATTTCATGCGATTTTTTTATATTTATAAATTTAAATTTTATTTTTATAGGTTTTACGGTGGTATTAATTTTTTTGCTAATTTGGCAACATTTTTCTGCCTATTTGTTTGTAAATGGAAAATGAAAAAATTTTTTGTTTCGTGTTTATGAATTACAAACCCATTGGGGCCCATTTTGGTTGCCATTTTGATAACAATTTGTAATTCAATATTTTTTTTATTTTGTGACAATAAAACAGTTTAAAATATTCAAGTTTATTTCATTAGAAGGAAAAAAGTTTGGTGGAAATCAAATGTCGAAAAATAATGCAATCAATAATGCAATGGTTCCACTAAACTTCTTAAGTTTAAAATTTTTCGCTGGTTTGAATGTCAAAAAAAATTAAGAAAAATTAGTGTCGTTAAAATTTTTAAGTTTATAATTTTTGGCTGGTTGAGCCTTAAGGCATTGAAATAGTTTACTCTTAATGAGGAAATTAGTTAATTAATTTTATAAATGAGATCTTTCGACCCGAGTGCAAACCTATTAGTGGATTCATAATCCTAGGTATCGTCATAGGTAAGAACGCGCAAATATGCATTTTCATTTGCCCGTTCCTAAGTACCGACAGCAGTTTCGATTATGAATTAACAAATCGGTTTAGTTTAACTAATTTTCTCACCCGCATTAAGCTGTTCCCTAAGTGGAAGTTTCTCTGACAAAACACCAGTTATTCGTTCCGCAGTGTTTCTAAGATTTGCTATCCTGCCAATAAGAATTATAACCTCAGCAGCTAATCTGTATCGTATATTCCTTTTTATTAGCCAGCCTTACATAACGCGCTGATTAATACTGTTTGGTGACACATGAAATTATGTCCAAAAAAATTAAAATATCTTAAAACACGTCTCATATACTCTCGTATGTACATGAATATCTATAATGCATATTTAAAAACAAACAGATTGGAAAATTGGATTTTTATGTAAAAAATCATTAGTAAATGTTTTATCAAATTTCAAAAATGCATAAAACTAGGTTATGAACTATAATAATATGAATTTTAATGACTGGAAAATTCATTTATTCTGTAATGTCCATTTATTTATTTATGTTTAAACAAAAAAAGTGGTAATTAAATTTGAATAAGCAGAGAGAGAAAGAAACAATTCATTATTAAATTAATGCATAAAATAAATTTTTGTCTGTGTTAAATAAATCTAACAACTAATTAGTTAAATATCCGTATTTGGTTAAACCCTAGCTAAACTGTTGTTTACCTTATAAGTCCTAGCAAATGAATTAGCCCCGCCACGCTTAATAACTAATTGAAATACTTTTTTTAACACCCACCTTTTTTTTTATACACCAATGCTTATGTATCATTTTACAAACATCTCTGAGCTGCTTCTCGCCCTAATCTTAATGAATAAATTTTCTTCATTACCTCCTAATTAGTTAACACTAAGTTATGTCTTCAACAGAAACCAAACTTGTTTTGTGACAAAACCAAACTTAAAAATGAAATTAATAAACTTTTTTAGAAACTTTACGGATTCCCTTTTATTTTGCTTTTGTGTGCAAACAACTTCATTAGCACCGGAAATATTTTTTATCTAAAGAAAGAATCATACATTGTACTTTGTTCTTTATTCATTATTTTCATTGTTGCTCGGTTGGTGATTCTCTTTCATCGGCTGTGTCGAATTTTTAATTTTTGTGTTTTTAATTATTCAGTGGAAATAATTAGCATAATTTCAAAGGTGTTTGATGATTTCATATATTTATGTTTTAATTAAATTTTCTAATCCTCATTTATGTGTAAAAGTGATTCAAGTATAAAAATTAACCAATGAACTTAGTAGTAAAAATAAAAGTGGGAAAATGCTCAGAGGAAATTTAAAAAATCAAAAAAAAAATTTGGCACGAAGGAGGTTTGATTTTTATAGAACTAAATTGTTTTATGCGAGTTTACACATTGTGTAATCAGATTTGGGCGGATATTTACCAACTAATTTAAACATAAAAGTTTCGATATTTTCTATATTGACACAACATTTTTGATATCCTGTGCACAAAATTTTTGATAATCCTTCTCACGTTTCATGTTTAAATTTTTCGACTTTATCACCTTTTTTCACTTCTTATGAACTACAGAAGGCCTTCAACTTAAACAATACTTACATATGTTCATTTTATTATATTGTATTAATAACTTTTGCTTTGAAATTACAAAAATTGAGTATCGATTTTATAAAAAATAGCTTCGAATTAGATATAAGTGAAACAAAACAAGATCTTAAACATAATATGAACGGAAATATGTTTTTTTATTGTAATAACTCCTCTAAAGCGTCGTGAAATTTATGTTTAGTATTAAGTTAACCAATATAATAATGTCTTTTGTTTTGGCATTGGAAGATAACATAAATAATGATTCCGTAAAAAAAAATTAATCCCAATTAGTTAATATTTTTAACTTAAGAAATCGTACTCATACCATTTTGTTGTTGAATTCAAACTCGGGGCCTGTAATAAACAAATCGCACACGTTTGGCGTAACAATGTTGTCGTTGATCTAAAGGCAAAAAATCAATACAACACACATCAATACACAAAATACACTAATTACTTTATACCACAAATTGGATAAGTCCACATTTCACTTATATTTAAAGAACATTTCAAATTTAATATTATTTAAAAAAAAAACAGCTGACAGCCAAATCCACGAAATTTTGACATCTAAATCCAAAAAAAAAGTTTCTTTCGTGATAAATGAGTGCGTTTTATGCTACATATTTTGACATATAAATCGTGATTTTTTTTTCATTTTGGCCAGACCGAACAGGCATATAAAATATATGAAAAATCACTTTTTCACCTCTATCAGTGTTTACCTTCACTGTGTGTGGCTTGAAGCCTTTTTGATACTATAAAAGCATGATGCTTTTGCTGAAACCATTCTTTATTGTTGATCTTCAGTGGATGTTCTTGGCCCAGTTTACATATTTCAATTAGACGGGTTTTTCCATGTGTATAAATCTGACTCTCGAGTGTTGCGTCAAACACTTATATTTAATTTCTTAAGCTGAAGTTTTGATTGCACAAATATGTAGCACAGTGTGCCACTTCGCTAGTACATAATAATTTCCTTTCTGATAAAAAATTTATAATAATTTAATTTTCGATTTATTATTTGCTTAATACCAATATATAATTTATATTTTATATGCAATTTTCTTTTTATTTTTAATCCTTTTCGACTGCCATTTTTCTTCAATCGGAATTTTAGTTCAACCGTTCTTATTTCTAGCATTAATTTTTCTCATCCTTATTTTACACGTACCTCTTCTTCATTATTCTCGAAAGTTATCGTGTGCTTAATGATGCTTGGGTGATATTTATGTTCTAAACATGAAAAATCTGATGCTAGAAATGTGAACGTTTCTAACAGTTTTCGTTTACATTTATTTGTACAATACGTGGTGTTAAGGTTTTGGTAATATTTTAATAATAACGTATGTAAGTGCTTAGATTCTTTCGAATTGAAACGATCCCCTTCTTGAAACGACACAACAAATCCAATTAAAAAATTGAAAACCAAACTTAAAATTTCTTTATACTTGACTATTGCAGTTATACGTTTTCACACGAGTTATAAACACTATTTGGCTAGCATTGGTTTTAGCTGTCTCAGTCAAAGTGGCGCCATTTATTTCTTGGTGTGGAAATATTAATAACTAAAAATCGCTGTATTAAATCTTCCTTTTCCAAAATTTGCCACCGTCGCCTGTCAAGTGAGACAGCTAAAACCAATCCGTGCCCACTATTTTTTCTACGATACAATAGTCCTGTAATATTTATAAATAATTAGGAACATAAAAAATAACAGACTTGTGCGGATCAACAAAAACTAATAACTGAAACGTTCACAATATAATTGAAACATTTGGGTTTTTCATCACAAATCATGTGGTAATTGTGATATCGTTGTGCAATAAAATTGCAAAGCATTCTTTTCTTATATAATTTAAATTCAAAAATCATCATCGAAAGAACAGATTACTGCACTATCGTAGAAAAAAAGGATTTTTTTGCTACGTGTTCGATAGCAACAAATGATCATATATAGATAACATAGAAACATCCTGTCAAGAATACAAATGCAGCTTCACTCAAGTTAACCTTATTTATTAAACCAATGTTTACCCTATTTAATACGGTATTAAAAATGATTCACTGGTTTCATAACCCAATAAATACGAGATCCAGTCATTTTGGCTATCCATCTATCCATTCTGAATCGGAAATATGTAGTGCGCTGAAATAATGTGATGCATCTGAAAGGAAGAAAAACTTATCATTCATTTTACATATAAACAAATAATTTATACTTATCTTTTTGTAAACTTTATGTAAACCAATTATACATATATGGTATTAATTTCGTGAAGCTGTAAGAAAGTTATAATTAATTAAATGTAATAATTTTAAGAACGAAAGGTATATAAACAAAAGTATCTTGGTTGTGTAAATATTTTCTCATTTTGACATATTATATAAACAAAATATGTTGTACTGTAATTATCACCAATATTTGTGCTAGATTCCTTCAGAATCGAAGCTCAATTTTATATGAAAGAGATAAATACATTGCAAGTAAAGATAGTAATATAATTGTAAAAAGACGATGTTATGTACAAAAGGAACAAAAAAAAGTAAGCGTTCAATCTATCGTGAAGAGTTCTTATGTGCAACACAACCGGGAGTCACCATTAAATTATTTTAGTCAATGTGATAATTTAATGAAATTAATTTTCTTGAATGAATACAGTCCACTCAAAATTGAATGGGTAATTTGGTTGTGCTCGCACACTACGTATATCGTAAGTATAAACATATAGAGAAAATACTTTAACACAAACGAATTTATATTGTGATATCCTTTTCAACAAATGTATAAATTGCTAGATGTTTCGCTTGGATTTTGTCTGTCGAATTTTTGACCGATTACATTCCTCATTTCACATTTATCGTAAAATCTGTTATTAATTAAATCATTAAATTATTAAATTTTTCAATAAATAGCATTAGAAATACAGGTTTGTTTTAATTATTTTAATAATTTATGCCCATAAAATTGCAAAATAGTCAGCATTTAAAATATACTACTTACATAAGACAGCTGCGTTAGTTTAAAATAATTAAAACAAACTTGTATTTTTAATGCTATTGAGTGGAACCGCGATTTTACTGCTAACTCAGATATCTATATCACAACATTCCCCCAGAAAACAATCCGCTTTCCAAAAAAAAAATTCAACAAAAACATTTCGTCTCATAAAAGTCACAATTTTATGTCTTCTATTTTTAGTAAATATATTCTATGTGAACAATTCGCAAAAATATTTTTTTTTTAAGTTGAATAGTATTTCTTCTATTTTTCCCTTCTATTTTGAAATAATAAAATTTTCGAAAAAGAATAGAAGATATTGAGAATAGAAAGTATATATTGAATCGAACTGAAGTATCGAAGAATCACTTAATATTTGGATTCATCTCACCAATCTAAGTTTGGTGGTAATAGGGGAAATGCTCATGCCGATAGTGTAAGATAATAGGATTAAAGTATTCTATAAGCTTTTTAACATCATCTTTGTCACTTCTCTGGCAGATTTACCCCTTTTTCAACTGTCGGTTCATTTTTATAAACTTGAACTCGTTTTAGTATTGAATTTTTGTTTTTATGATACTCCAATGTTACTAGAAAGAATATTGCCCATATATTATATGCTTCTCCATTTTCATTGTGTAATATATGTAATATATAATTCATGATGTAGTAACTTTTAATACAATTCACAGTTTTCCACCCGAACGAAAATTTGCTGCTTTCGCCAAAAATTATTAACCAAAAATTATCATTACGTTGAGTAGTTGTGATTTTTATAGCGCAAAGTTTTCTCTGGCTTATGAGGCACGTTGGTTTTAATTGATAACTATTTCGTTGTTTTGCTTTTATGTTCTTGAAATGTTTTCTTTTTTATGAACTATTTTTTTTTTACTTTTTTTTCCTCACAAATTTTTGTTAACGAATAGTCAATCTTATTCATATCTACGATAAAAAACAATAAACACATACTCGTATGACAAACATAAAACCAAGTTTACTTACCGGTAGAAACATTTTTATCAAGAATAGGTACTTGGTGTTCATCAGCTAATTGCTGATCTTCTCAAAATATAACTTCAAACGATTCTTTCATTGCTGATTATGCCCACCAACAATATCTTCATTTGGCGATGGATTGTAGTGGGTTATTTTTTCTATATTATTAGAAGTAGTTATATCTTATTAGTAAATTTCAGATGAGATGCTGTTATCATCTGTTTCAAACAACAGAGTACAATGAATATTTTCATGAAAGATTGCCTCGCACTTGTTTTCCATTTTTATTTCTATACCTCTGGATTCGTAGCTACACGTTGCTGAGTTAGCAATTTCAACGACTTCTATATATTGTTCTCTGATTTGGCAGTCATCCTCTTTATCAATAAACTCCGCGAATAACAAATCTAACGTATCTATTATGTATAACTACCTATTATAGTTCCTAATATATATTTTTAACACCACGACACAATTGTTACATGCACTCTACAGTTGGTGATGACTACTATTACACTAAATAATATTTTCGCAAAACATAAAAAAACTGGATAATTCTGGTACAGAATCGAGAGGAAATACCAGTTCATTTTCTGATATATCTGTTCTTTCCTTTTTTTTATTTATTTTCGTTTATTAACAGATTTTTAAAAATTTATGATTTAACATTTCTCTAATTTCTTGAAAAGTATTTACTCATTTTGACTAAATTTTGATTTTAGATAAGTTCTTTTTCAGTAGACAAGTTACTTTTGTTAAATCCGCCATTGGGAAATTAAGTCAATTTTACGAAATGGTTAGTTTGCCCCTAGTGCAATTTGCACTAAGGTAAACTAAGCAATTAATGCTTAGTTAACTCGTTTGAAAATGGCTTATTTCCAAAGTGCATAAGGTGTTTGCTTTGAATAAGCTTCATTTTTCTGTTAGAATGATGAATATTTTTGTTAATTACACATTTTCTATATATATTTTTTTTAAATATTTTTATAATTATTGTACAATGATAAAGTGTATTATTATTATCTATCGATTGGCATCAATAGCTAAATTTGGCCAAAAATGTAGATAAGGTCAGGGATTATCTGTAGTATGGCAAGATGGCTCACATAACCCCACTGCTGCTGATCATAAGATCAACAATATAGTCCATGAAGTAGATGTCAGCAATTCCGAAATTATAATGATAGAAAATGATATTTGGAAATTCAATGCTTCGAATCACTGGAGATGGAGAAACATATATCGGTCTTAATGAATACCGAGGATAGTCCAATCTTGTCTAATTTATTTAATTTATTGAATTCCTAAAGTAAAAGTGGATATTTATTTAATTAAATTTATTTTAATACCCTAGACAGACTGCGGTTTAATAAATCCAATTTAAATAAATTCGGTCAACAACTCTATGCAAAACAACGCGATTTGCTAAAACCAAGGTTGACATGCAGCGACTAGGCTCGAAAAATTCACTAAATCTGGTTTATTATATCGCAGTGTGTCAACGGTATTACCTACAATAATCTAATTGGTTTTTTGATCAATTTTTGTTTAAATCTTGGTTTTAGACAGTTGTCGTCTTTTTTTGGTAAAAGTTATTATTATTAGGATAGGAATAATATTTTGCCCAAAGTAAGAGCCAAGAATATTTTTTTTTTTACTTTCAACAGTTGGCACCAAGCTCTAAAATAGTATATTATTCAACAAGCATATAATGATAGCTGTTATCCACGAAGATGAAGTTTACCGACACGAGCCGAGAGGCGTTAGCCATTATATGCGAGTATAATACGATACTTTGTCCACGACCGATAAAAAATATAGTACATATTTTGTAATCAAATATATGTATCAAATCCTCTAAATAATCCTAAAATAATTTCCGTCGACATTTTGACGGAATGAATTTAATTATAATGAAAATGGCAGAAGACTACTAGATACAATTTCAAAAATGAAATTTTTATTTGGTGGTAGTGAATAATGAAAGAAGGGACTACTAAATAAACTAGCAGTGAATAATGGATATCATTATAATTGAAGAAACAAACGTATAATGAGTATATTATACGTTAGTCGTGGACAATAGTATATTATTCAACGAGCATATAATGATAGCAGTTATTCACGAAGATCAAGTTTACCGACACGAACCGATAGGCGAGTGTCGTAAATCATCTGAGTGAATAACAGCCATTATATGCGAGTAGAATACGATATTTGGTCCACGACCGACAAATAGCATTGTATTTTTTAATCAAATCCTTTAAATAATTCTAAAATAATTTCCGTCGACATTTTAACGACTCAATTTATTTATAAGGAAACCGGCAAGATAAAATTTCAAAAATGATTTCAATTTTTTTTTTAGTTGTTTAAGTAACTGTACAGTAACAGTATTTATTTTAGATATTTATTTAATTCAATACAACATTATTTATTTATATTAAAAGTAATATTTGAACAATTTGTCAAGTTGATAGTAGGGAAAGAATAAATATCAAAATCAATATTCTGGTTAATTTGAGATACATTTTGATTGCATTCATAGGCTTCGTAAGTATTTTTATTCTTGTAAGCATTGACTTTCGTGTCAGTCGCATTTGTTTATTTTCTTTAATATTTTTATTTTTAATTAATTAACAAATCCTATCAAAATTCATTCTAAAACTGCGGATTGCAACACATTGAAAAATTCTAATGATGGGACTTTGGGGCCGAAAAAATGATAGACTTCCAGTAATTTGCGCCAATATACATCTAGCTTGGAAAAAATGACAAACCATAAGCGAACGAATGATGAATTTGAATGTTAGTGCCGTAATTGCCTTGCTGTATTATTTTTAATTATGTTAATCCATCGTACGGTTCACAATCTATTATGAATGAGCTCATGCTCAAAATCGATTGTGTTCGCTTGTTGTGGTATTAATACAAAATTTATGTACATAAAATAAAATAAATAAATAGATAAATATATAGAGTATTTTTAACGGTATTATTTGACTCATTTGGCAGGACAATTGCAGGAATAGCATTGACACTTTGATTAAATTCATGGGTTTGGTAAGATTGATCACAGAATTATTTATTTGGATTGAGCTTCTTTTTTTTTTTAGCTGTATCAGTTTTATTTCTCATAGAGTCGTCTATGTAACCTTCCGCTACTGCCGTCGACTTCCATCCGCTATGTCGTTTTAAGGTCGTAATGTCCCCACCTGAGTCAACCAGAAGCGTTGCGGAAGATCTGCGAAAACTGTGTCCTGAATATTTTTCGGGGTTCGGTAATTTAAAAAAATAAGCAATCTGTTTTCCCATTTTGGTGAATTTGTTAATTCCAATTCTTTGGGTCGTGCTTTTACCGTTTTGATAATTTAAAAGTAATATATCATTTGCAATGTGAGATTGCCGCTTACTGATGTACTTCTTACATATTTGGTAAAAATTGTCGGTGACTGCAAATTTTCGAGTAATTTTTGTCTTGGTGTTGGGCACAGTTACTAAAAAAGCTGATCCAAGATCTTGCAAATCATGGATTTTCATGCAGTACATTTCATTAGCCCGACAAGCACCCATTATTCCCATTATTAATGCAACCTTAAAGAAAGAAAGAAATTATTGTACTTTATATTTGGAACTACTTATTTAAATCTTACCTTTGTTGCAAGGTATTTATTATCACATGCTTTAGTAAGAAAATCATTGATATTTTCTGAAGAAAAAGTGCTAGCTTTTTTAGGTTGAAAACCTTCAGATTTTCGTTTTAGCAAGGTTTTTAATTTTATATAATTTTCTATATTTATTCCATGATGTATGTTGATCGTACTTCTAAGCATAGAATAATGTGACCACATTCTCGAGGGCTTATATTTTATAGATAATTCAGTAAAATATACTAAGAAAACAGATTCCGAGAAAGAATTTGTATTCTTTTCCTTCCTCCAATGTAAGAATGATTTATACACTGTCATGTACAATTTTTTTGATTTTTCGGGCAATAAGTTTAATGAGGCGATTTCTGCAAGCTCCGTTATTTCTGGTGGTGTTGAATAAATGTCAATATTCATTTATATATACTTTTTTAATATTTTGCTTCCTGTAAATATTGCAATTCAATCATAATAAAATGACATATTGCTGCTGCCATTGACAATAGTCTAATAAGACTTTTTAAGCAAAGACTATTTGATAAAGTTACAAAAATGAAATTTAAATGAATAATTTACTTGGTAGTAGTGAATAATGAAAGAAGAGACTACTAGATAAAATTTCAAAACTAGCAGTGAATAATGGATATCATTATACGTGAAGAAACAAACGTATAATGAGTATATTATCCGTTAGTCGTGGACAAATATAATTATTATTAAGAATTTTAACAAATGGTGTTAACAAATTATTGAATAAGGTATAATAATTCCAAATGATAATTAACAAAATTTCGAAAAATTGAGAATTGGTATTTTAATACCAACTCATAAAACTAAATATATTTACTCTAGTAGTAAACACTACTACTACATGAAGTAGAGAATTTTTCAATTTTTCAATACCTTCTCCTCAGTGGAATGAAATTATTCATTCCGGATTGAAAATACACGCCATTGTTGTTGTGAAATGCCCAAAGTAAACTACAAGTATTTTATTTTTATTTTATTTTTGTCCTAATCGTAAATTTCTCAATATTAACAAATGTAGTCTGAAAATGTTCTCAATGTTTCTCAATATTAACAAATGCCTAATATTCATACATACAGTGCTGCGAAAAAAAATAGGGCAAACATATTTTATTACAAATTGGAGTCTTTTTTTTTGCTAAAATTACAAAACTTTTGAAAGCAATTGGCTTATTGTTTCATTTTAAATACATGACCTAATTTTTTGAAAAAAAAAAAAAAAAAAAAAAAAAAAAAAAAATGTACCTGTAATTTAGGGGAAAAACCCGAAAAATGCTAAAATATAAGTAATGGAATTAATTAAACACTTATTTTTTAGTTTTTTTTTTGTTTTTTACTGATTTATAGAAATTCTATCTTTAGTATCAATATTTTGTTGGATTGCCATTTGCTTTTATTACAGCGATACACCTCTGATTCATTAAATTTGATAAATTTTTCAAAGTCGTAGAAGGTATGGATTCCCAAATCGTCATTAACAAACTTTTTAAAGCTTGAATTGATTCTGGGCGGTTTCTTGCTACTTCTAGCTTCATTATAGACCAAATATTTTCTATGGGATTTAAGTCTGGACTGTACGTGGACCAGCTCAACACATCGATATTTTTTTCTAAGAAGTACTTTTTTACCTTTAAATGAAGAGATAAGAAAAAAAACAATTTTTTTACAAATTATTTTTATTTATCTGAAAGCCATTTTTTCTATCTACAATTCAAAATTATTAACTCACAACTTTAGCAGTATGGCACGGAGTATTGTCCTGTTGAAAAATAAATCTGCAAGTCTCGCCAAAAAGCTTTAACACAGAAGGCTCAAATTCGTTATGTAGGACCTGCAGATAAACAGCTGCTGTAATTTTGGAAGCACAATCGACCGGTTTCAGTTCCAGAAACGCATCTTCAGACCATAACTCCTTCATTTTTCGGTGGAAGTCTTAAAAGACATTCGTTGCTTAGCCTCTCGAGAGATTCTCTCCTTACGAGAATTCTTCCATCTCCAACATGCACCTTGAATTTTGATTCATCGGAGAAAATGACATCATTTCACATCTCTTGAGTCCAAGAAACAAGCTCCTGGGCCCATAGCAAACGTTTTTTTTTTCACTCGTAATGTGAACTCAGGCTTCTGGACTGGTTTAAGTGCTTTGAAACCAGCTTTAACAAGTCTTTTTCTCACTAAGCTGGCTGAAATTTGTTTTCCCGATGCTCGCTTAAGATCCCCTCTTACGTCCGATGAAGTTTTAAAACGGTTCCGACGACATTGTAATATTAAAAATTCTAAAATCTCTAAAAAATTATCAAATTTAATGAATCAGAGGTGTATCGCTGTAATAAAAGCAAATGACGGTCCAACAAAATATTAATATTAAAGATAGAGTTTCTATAAATCAGTAAAAAACAAAAAAAAAAAATAATAATTGTTTAATTTATTCCATTACTTTAACTCCAATCAACGTATTTTGAATATTTTTGCATTTTTTGGGCTTTCCCCCTAAATTGCAGGTACATTTTTTTTTTTCAAAAAATTAGGTCCTAGATGTATTTAAAATGAAACAATAAGCCAATTCTCCCGTGATATAACAAAACATAGTTAGTGCATTTTCTTAGTTTTGAGATAAATGCACTATTATGTTTTTTGTTCAGCCATTTGTTGTTAGTATGTATGACAAATTTAAAATTATTAAGTGATTATTATGGCAAAAAATGAGCTGAGTTTATTTAAATATATGGATATTCAATAAAACAGACGGTTTCAATGTTATGCTACATACTTAGTTTTGTGATTTGCATACGGAAATGATATTAAATAAGAATGCTTTCACAAAACTTAGTATGAGCACATACTACATTTTATAAAAGCAGTTTCTATTAACTATAATTATTTGTTTCTTTGACAAAACATATCAAGTAAGTACATGCTATGTTTCGTAAAATTCCTAAAATTGAGATCAATTCGAAATAAATTCATCACATATTTATTAATTAGGTATATAAAATTTAGTTAAACCTATAAATTAAACAAAATGAAAATCCGTACTGTTTGAACCATCACAAAATTGTCGAAAATCTTCTGCTTGTAAATATACCACATCGTTGTTTTGGTCAGCTTTCTGTATAACGTCAATAACGTCGGTCATATCCAATATTTCCGCTCTTTTCTTCCATTCAGCTCCAATTCGACCATGCACAGCGTCAGCTTTCATGAACGAATGCCCTGGTTCAAACTATTTTATTGTTATCGACTTTGGTCCCCATTCTTGGTTTACAATAGATACCAATGACGAAAACAAGGTCCAGATTTTGTTTTGTGCAGGGCAATTATCTGCCCAAAATATAAAATTGTCCACCTCAGGACTAGCCCGTCTTATAATTTGATAATAAGCTGAAGTGACATCAGCGGCATTGCGACCCCGAATTCCTTCATGCCAAAGAACACATATATTTTTCCCTTTGTGTAAAGGAACAAACGTTTCGTTCATGACAATTAAACGACTCACAAAATAACTATTTTTAATTGTCATTTTTGGCACAATAAAAATCTTTTGCATGTCTGCAGTAAATACGTTGGAGTTTGCTGGATATTCATTGCCACTGTCGCTTGTGTAAGCTTTTCTGGCATCTATATAACGTATATAATGTGACTTATATCGTTGACATGTAAGGCAGTCGTTTTCAATATGAAGTACTTTATCAACTTCTGCAGCGATCGAAGAATGTTTCACATTATTGCTTTCAAACCCGTTATTGGTTTTATCAACATGAGGAGCATGATCAGTTGATATGTATGAATCTGTTCCAGTCATTTGAATATCAGTGCTTTGTATTGCGGCCTTGAGCTCCAAGGCCGAAAGAACGGCTGTAGAAGTTTGAAATTGATCGACCATTTTTTCGATGTCTGGTAAACCTTCGTCTGGCATACCTATAGCGTTTTCGATTATAGCTGATTAAGAAATTGGCATAATGTTATTTTCAATACAATGTTGTTCATAAGTAGAACAAACCGGGCATTTGTCTTGAGATGGTACGGTTGAACCGATATTTTGTTTTACAAATACCATACGATATTTGTCGTACCCGATTTTCTTGGAAGTAGTCGAACAGAAAGCTTTGTGCAAAAATCTCACATTTACATCCTGTGGCAAATAACGTCTATTGGGTGCATGCGTCAGTTTATAATGCGATGCCACTGGGTTGAACGATTCGATGTGAGCTATTATTTTTTCATCGATTTCTATTGTATCTAATTTTTTTTTTCTTATTTGCGGCCAATGCTCGCTTGTCTTCCAAATCAACTGTTCCTTTCGCCTGTTTCGACTTTAAATGATATGTTATTATTCCATCGCTTCTGGTTCCCAAAGTTGCAAGAAACATTTTTTGGCAAACAATAACATTATCTTCATTTGGGTCTATGTTTGGAAATTTATAAATCAATGTACGGTTCCTCGCCTGAGTAATGGTTTGATTTGTTCGTCTTTTCACTTTAGTTTCGACAATGTATTTGTCCAAAAACATCCTCCGTTGAGCAAAATTGTACGATTTAAAATTTTTCAATATGATCTGCCTATTGAACAAATGCACCTTCTCGTTGCATTTAAATTTGCAGGAGCATACTTCCAATAAACCTGTATGCCTTTTATATGAACTTTCATTTATCACTGTGTTCGGTTCCTTCTGGTTTTCATTCGCATTTTCATTAACCTGTTCCTTAGGGACAGCTACTATGATATTGGTTGCACTGGAGCCTTGGTCCTCATCAAATCCCGGTTCATATACGAGGCCATGTCTTAAATTATCATCCACTGGCAATTCATACGTAGGATCAGCATCAGAATCATCTATTTCAGACTCTTGATCAGTATCAGACAGTAGACTCTCAGACATTTCGAATTCCTTATTCGAAACAAAAATATCGCCACTACCCGATAACATTTCAGTAACATTTTCTGCGGTTTTAGTTCTAAATAAAAAAAAGAAAATTCTATTTATAATATATCACCTAGTTTAAACAAACTTACAATTTCTTTTGTTCTTCACCAACGGGATAACTAGACATTAAGAGATGGTGTTTGGTTGGAATTTTATCATTATTGAGATTTTCACGTCTAAAATAATTTATATTATTATAAAAATGTCTTTAAAGTACACAATATAACAACTTACGTTTTATTTCGAACCAATTCAACTAATATGCGACCCCGTGAAATCATATTGCAATTAGTCATATTGCATGAGCTGTATTTAAAAAAAAAATTTACTGAAATGGTTCTGGCGTTCCAATGCAAAAAATTACTTAAATAACCAAGCAAAATTCAGGTCTGAAAAAATATTTTTTGTTCTTTGTATTTTAACGTATGCACTTTTATTTTATTTTATTGATCTAAATTCAATTTTTCACTCACTTATATAAACAGCAGGCTCAAGAGCGACAAATAACACGTCGAACTTGCAACTCACGAATGGTTTTTTTTGTTTCGCTAAATAAATTCGTATAGCAAAAAAGTCTCCAATTTGTAATAAAATATGTTTGCCCAATTTTTTTTTCCTAGCACTGTACTTATTAAGTGGCATGTCAATGTGTGAACTTTCTCGTTTTCTATGCATGTAAAGCGTTTATGTACTATTTGAAACATAATATATATATATATATATATATATATATATATATATATATATATATATATATATATATATTATATATATATATATTTATATATATATATTGTATATATGGATATACATAGATACGCGGGCATTATAATGCTTTCAGTCACTGTGAAATCTGAAGATGATCACGCCGTGATCGAAAAGGTTAATTTTTTTTAAGTAAAACAGGTTTGATTAAGAAATTTTGAGTTTTCCTTTAAATTTTAAAAAAAAAAATTGTTGTTTGGTTTCTAGAATAGGATCGTTTGAACTGGAAAGAATCTAACCATTTAAGTTATGGAAAACATACTACAAAAATTTAATAATAACATACATACTAAACGTAGTTTGTAAGTAGTTTTTACAATATATAATACATTTTCACATGTATGTAAAGTTATCCCAGGATTTCACCCCATCAAAGACATAAATTGAATCAGGTAACCCTCGTACAATTTTATACAGCCAGCATTCTTTTGTGAAGTTAGCCCAGCCTATGTCTATTTAAAACCATAGACCCTCAATCTCACAAATTTTAACTTTAGTTATTACAGATGAAAAATCCAATTTTGCTTGAAAAATGATATAGAATTTTGGTCCAGGGCCAAATTACGCAAGTTGTAACGGTACAATTTTCTTTAAATTTGGCCAAAATAAAGCTATGTGTATATCCCTTTAAAAACCATTATAAGTTTTAAATAAATAAATATTTTAATATTATGTACATATGTTTTGAAAGCGATACATATTTTTTAGATAATATTTTTTTTTTTATAAGAATTATTGTTTAATTATTTTTAATTATGTTAAATTTAAAAATAATTAAATTCTGGGCTGAGCTAACTTCACAAAAGAATGCTTGATGTATAAACTTTACGAGGGTTGCCTGATTTAATTTTTTTATTTGTTGGGATGAAATCCTGGGATAACTTCACATACATCATTGATTTTTGATTTTTATCAAAATTTGGTTCATCTAGCCTAATACTGGTTTTTTATCATTCTTTGTTCCAAAAGTTTTATTTTTTTGCAAATCTAACGTTAATTTACTCTAATCATAATCAAATCCATTAAGCATTTTGATTTCAATTTGAAAATCAATTCTGGCCTAATTCTGATGCTGGTGTCTGTTTTGATTTTTAAGACAAAACTCGATTTTGTCATTTGGTTCAGTTTGTCAGATTCGGTATCTAACTTACTTAGAAATATCAAAGTTCGGTAAAATAACTAATTAAAATTTTTTTTAAATAAGATTGGTTACAGTAACAATGAAAATACGAATAAGTATACTACTAATTTACGTAGAATTTCAGATTCATGGCATTTCAGCAAAACTTTCCGAAACCACTTTTTGATATTTAATGAACAATTTTTGGAGGTACGGTACTTTTTCACAATCAAAAACAAGAAATCGAAATGACGGCTGTAATACTAGAAAATTATGGGGTAAATCCATGTTCTTTAATTCAATAAGCTGTATTAGAGCAAACTGTGTCTTATTAGTGTAGCACCTGTGGCACAACAGATGGCTAGTGAAGGATAAACTTACGGTAATAACAACATATGAAGTAAATATGATGAAACTAATTTTAATAAAAACGAAGTTTTACATCGATATTATTGCCACTATCGGGTTTCAACAAATCTTAAATGGCTGTGAGAAACACATTTCCAAAAATTTGCGGTGTAAATATGTGACATTTTGTAGAATGTAATGATTGGTCCTTAATTTTTTTAAAGTTAAAAAAGGGTGTAGTATTGATTTTTTGACAAATGAACTACCAGTTTTAATGGACGATATACTAATCCACCAACACCTTTCGCACGGCATAAGAAAGATTTTTTGTTTGTGGCTTTTAAAAAAATTAAGTTTACAAGATGCAGCCGTTAAATAAAAAAGATGTTAAAAATAAAATATGTTATGTTTGTCAAAATATTAACGCAGTTAGCTACTATACTTCAACCAATGGAACTGCATGTGTCAAATGTGGGTTCCAATTCCAACACCGATTTAGTATTTAAAAAAAACTATTTTTTGGTAAAAGTAAATAAATTGATGGGCGTAAGAAAAACTATTTACAACATTATTTTTATAATAAAAATATCTTTTAAATTATGCGTCTCTTCACCAACCAATTAGAACTTCCGTTTACAACATCTATTCTCTTCTGATTTCTGAAAAAATTCGTTAGATCACAAAACTCAATCACCCTGTCATATGCGTTGATATTAAAGTAGAACAATACCTTGGCATCATTTTGCATTAAAAAATATATTTTGCATGAAATCATTATTTCATTTAACTTTAAATTTACAAAAACCATAAAATATGGTAATTTTATGTAATTTTGTTGATACGAGATTGAATATTTATTGCAAATGCTAATTAACACATTATTTTACACACTGAGATAAAACATTAACGGAATATGTACTTCATTTTGCTAAAAGTTGCGGCAATTGATTATTTATATTCGGTTTAATTGTCGCTTATCTATTGTAAAATGCTCTATATATGTTTTGTACAGATAACAATGACATAGAAATTGAATTATTCTATTAAAAATTTAATTTGCTAATTATGTCACATTGAAAATCAATTGTCTACACAGCCATTCCCTATGAAAATTTACATTGTTATTCCTGACCCGTTTTGATTTTGATGAAAACCGGTAAAAATGTTTTGTTTTGATTTATTCCTACTCCCCGATTCTTCGGAACAGGGCGGTTCGTTGTTGTAAGCTTTATTCATTTTTCTTCAAAACTCAAATAATTTTGAGGCAGAAATCTCCACCCGTAAATTCTTATTACGCAGGTTTATTTATATTAAATTATTGATATATACATATTTATAAATCAAACAGCGCTAGCTATTTGCAATTATTAATAGTAAAAATATCATTTTTCAATATATTATAAACTGCCTCTACCATCCTCACTTTACCAGTTTTCCATCCCCCATTGTCGCAAAATTATTACATCTCATATTATTGTTTTATTTATTATCACAAATTTGTTCTTGTACCTCCACCCCCCCCCCCCCTGACTCATACTCTAGGCACATTTGTTGACAATTTTATGACCCATTTTGTTCGCTTTTATCGCAAAAAAAAAACAAATGAAAATTTGGTAAAATGATAATTTATTTATTTAATAATTTTCCGATGTATCATAAAATAACATAAATATTTTTTATTTTATACAAAATCAATTTAAATTGTTTGGTTTAATCCGTGGTTACGTAAAAAAAAAATACCATACAAGGTGAGATGAATGATGGATTTAGTAAACGTATTTGACAATTATTATAGATTTTTCAAACGAATCGCTATTAAAATTAAAAGTGGTAGAGAGGAACTTCTAACCCTTCGGCCTGTATCGTGTCATCCGAGCGGTTTTTTGGTGTTTTTTTTTTTAAAGTTAGATTATAATCCTTCATCGAGATCGTAGAACTGAAAGATGTCTACTCATTTATTTTAAAAATATGTTGAAAAAATTATTTTAGCTAGTCTCTTTTATTAAATAAGTGGTGCGCGACTCGAGCTAAAATTGATTTGAAAAATAATTTTTTTTTAAATTATAAAACCATAAACTTTTAGCACACAATTTTTTTAAATTCTAGTTCATCGAATAATGATTTAATGATTGCATAATACAAAAATTGGCAATTTCGCGTAATTAACATTGAAAGGAATTTTTAATTTGGTTTGACGACGCGACGATCAATTCGGCGATCATTTACTCGACGAAGTCCTTTTGAGAAAATTAAATGGTATTAATACCAGAATTCTTTCCAAGTTCGTTTTCTAGATGTTTTCGATTTCTTTTGTAACAGTTTTGGAATTTTGTAATAAGTAACGTGGCGGAATATATTTTTCGGTGAAATATTCCTGATTTAATTTTATTCGTTTTTTATTATTAATTTCTCTCGATTAATTTTTGTTCTATTTTCCAGTGATGGTTTTGAAGTTGGTTTTGCTTATCAATATGTCAAAGTGTATGTGCGTATTTCGCAGATTGTTTATTAGATGAGATGAACAAGTGGGGAGGAGATATGTTTGAGATTTCTTTTCTTTTTGGAAAATGATCGAGGGGAGTATGTTTAGTTGACATTTTTTTTTTTTTTTTTGGGACAGGAGACGTTGAAGCAGCAACATCATCAAATTGGAACCTAAAATTAATACCTCTTTTAGCCTGGTTCGAAGATTTATTTAAGTTTGAAAAAATATTTGGTTATTAAGTGGATATTTTATTTTGTTAATTGGGTCAAACTTTGATTAGTTTATTTGAATAGCACGAGACGGAGATAACACTTTATTTACGGAGAAGAAAAGGTCACCCAAATGGTAGAGGCGGAGATCGTCGCATATAAATCTTAATAGCAAAATGCTATGCTATACGATATAGAAAATGAAATAATTTGTGACAAAGAGGTGGGGTTCGGTGATAGAAGATCATTAACGTTAATTCTGATTTTGTATTGTTTGTAATTTAATATTTTGTATTCTCGAATAGTCCACAGCAGTGACCCGTCTAGACTGAAGCACATACAATTTTGATCTGAACAAACGGCACAAATTTTCAGAAAATATATTTTGAGCATTGTGGATGGCTCTCTAAACAGAATAATTTAAATTCTTAAGGATTTTCAACAGTATATTTGAGATGTATAACTGGATCTACTTGTTAAAGGTCGAAGATGAAAAACTGCGAATGCGACTTAGCGGCATGAAAGTAGAAGATTTATATCGTTCGTCGTGACTAATTGTGTGGATCAAAATGAATAATTTCAAGGTGTAGGAAGGATTTTTCTTAATTCAAATTATCTTTATTTTTATTACTTTAACTTAATACAGTTTTTCAGTTTTTCTTTACTTTAACTTAATACAGTTTTCTTTCCAATTTGCTGTGGTTACTTGTCGATCGTGGATTAGTAGAAGAAATAAATTTTAGTGTATTTAGTTTATTTGATAGATATTTCTTTATTAATTTTTTTAAAATCTTTATTTATCCCGTTACACTTTTACCAGGTTTTTGTTGGGGAAATTACGTCAGACAATGATGAATTAGTCACAAAAATATGCTGTAATTTCCATTAATTTTCGAATATTTTATACAACAGCCAAGTTGAACGTCGCCAAGTTGACAACCGCTGAGTAGAACGTCGAAGAGTTACTATCGCCGAGTTACCCATCGCTGAGTTGGTTTTGTCACTTATTTATTTTTCACCGTAAGTTATAAAATTATCGACTGAACGATAAATATTTTATTTAATTTTCATTTATCGTTTGTCTAACACAAATTCGATTGTGGCAAATATCGTGGGATGTTCTTATGCCTTTTGAATTGGTGTTCGTCCGATCCCTTCAAAAATTAGACTACGGTCTAAGTTAGATCATCAAACATTAATTTTTATTGTTTCAGTAGATAGCATCTTTATTATAGATTATGCACTGGAGATTTGATATAACGAATTAGTTCATGAAAATTACTGAAAATTCAAATTTCATGATTACAAGTTAGCTCGAGTTTGCAAGCCCACCTCAAAATTTGCGAGCGAAAATGAACAAACAAAAATAAACAAACGAAAACGATCACTGGGAACATTTCAACCTTTCGTGTCATCAGACGGTACGTTATATTAAAAAGTAAAACTAATCCTAAAAAAAACTAGTCCAAATAAACGAACAATTTTACATTTTTCTTGAATACATTCGATTTCACTTGTTCTATTTTGTGGTATATGCATGTGATTTTGGTTCTTTAATCTATTAGCGTAATGTCTTGTCTATTATATGATGCCACTTTCCTAAAATAATTTATAAGTATTATTTTCCAAAAATTTTCCTGGTATATACAATATATATATTAATAAGACAAGGGTGGTTTATTTATGTTTATGTGGTAGTATTTAATGGGTAGTTTTTCGTGTATTTCCTGATCGTGTCGGTACAAATACTCCGGCTGTTCGCGAGACTTCCAAGCATTAGTGATATGTTGTATTGTTTCAGAAGCACCGCCACAACGACTACCGCGGTCTGTTTGTGTATTTGCCATCTTGGGTTAGGTCATGTTGATGTCTTCCGTGGAGAAACTTCACGGACATGCTAACAATACACACACACAAAATAACGCGGTGTGAATTGACTTTTATCCAGAAAAGTACTTTATTTTTATCCAATTACATGAAATTAACATCGCGAATCTTGATACAAATTTGGAAACATCCGAAAGGATCGAATTAAATTTTGCTTACACCATTTGGTGTAAAACAACATCGACTCATTTATAAACCGTTTTTTATTAAGGGGATTTTTTTAAAAGGTACTTTTCACTATTCGTTTGGCTCCTTCCAGAGTTAAAAATTAACACCGTTTGGAGTTATACTGCCGAACGTGTGATACGAGAGTTTATTTTTCGAATTTTTTTTTTTTAGTTTTCAAACTAAACCCGATAGAAACTTAAATATTGTGTTGCCCGAAACTGAAAACGTGCATAATTTTAGTTTAGTGGGAGCGTTTCTGTGATTGAGTCATTCATTTATTAGAGTATTCTATACAAATAATATAAAGTTTTTATGCGTGTACAATTAAAATATTTTTTTTTTAAATAATTTGGCGGAAAATATAATTATAAATAATTAATAAAGTGTAATTAAAAAATTAATTTATACTAGTGATTTCAGTGAAAAAATTGAAGTATATAAACTGTGCATGTGTTATACTATAAGTAAAAATTCCCACATGTTAATTTATCAAATTATTTAAAAAAAATGCAGAAAGTGTTAAGTATTATTTTCAACGGTGTTCAAAAATATATTGTCGTTAATTCAACTTTAATAATTGATATTTTACAAGAAGGTAAGAATATAAATCTAATTGTTTTTCTAATTTTAAGTGATTAATTTTAATTATATGGTGTGTTTTTTGTTATATCGAATAGCGATCAGATGCATAAATGTTCGTTATTGAAAATGGCGGTATCAAAATCGGTAAATTGCATTTATGGATTTCATTTTACCTAAATGATTATTTTTTGTGTAACTTATTTCACTTTTTTTTGTATGTTTAAAAAAAACAAAATGGAATTTTGGTTTTTCAAAAATTTTATTGTTTTCACTATTTTATATAAAAAATGTTTTTAATAAAAACGAACAAACACCTTTTAGTGAAATAGTGAAATATCCTTTCTGGTTAATATTCTCCCTAATCTTCTTGCTCGCAAAAAAACATGCCAATCTCAATAATAAATTTTTAATTATCGTTAAATTCATTTAGTTCTAGCGGTTGCAAATATGTAGGAATGTAATTTTACCGCCATTTTAATTTAAGTAATTTTTTTAAAATTATTTGTTTGCATGCTTCATTTTTTTTCATTGTTTAGCTGCTCTCACATTTGAAATCTCACCAGAAAATTACAGCTTATGCTTGTGTCTTTTTTATTAAATTATCAATTTAAAATTCTTTGTACAAACGTTTAAAAAAATATAGCAGAAATATTTATGTCAAATGCTTAGCTTTCTAATAGTTTTTGAAAAAGTTTTAGGAGCACTTATAAAATATTTTTGTAAATACAATGGTATTTATTTTTTAAATTTTTTATTTAATTTCAGAATTTGATAGTAATATCACTGTTTTAATTATTCTGTCGAGACTGTGCCGAACCTATGGGAAAAAAACAAACCCATCGATTTATCAATTTTTTATTTTTGAAAAGGTGAGTTTTATACCGAATCTAATTGTCTTCTAAATATTAATAAAGTATGTTTTTTACAGACCGAAATACTATCAGAACATAATTTGATACATCCGCACTTAAATTTTCGTGGACCATCCCGAAAAATTATTACTTCAGGGAGCATCAAGATAGACGGAAAGGAGTTGCCACTAACAAATAATTTATCCTCGATAGAATAATTTATGTCATTATTCAAGGCATACTTCGTTTTCAATTGGAAGTACCCCGAGAACTTGCATTCTTTCTTTTTATTTGTTCAGGAAGGAATTTTAAAAATGGGACATTCAACTTTAACCCCCAGATTAAAAGAATTAAAAAATATTTTAAATAACTAAAATGTTCCTTTAATTATGGGCATTACTTATTCAAACAGGATTTGACAATTTTCTTTAATTTCTTGCTTTATTTTGTTGAATTTTTGTATACCTACGAGTACGTATAAAATTAATATGTTTCTTTGTAAATTAAAACAATGTGTCCAAACCTTTAAAGACCATAAATTGTATATCATATATTTACGACTTATCCATGCCCTCATAAACTTTAAATCCAATCTTCTGTGCGGATATCAAAATTGTGAAGCTAGTTTTAAAACCTACAGTGGCCTAACCAAACATATTGTTAGTAAACACAAATCTTTGACTTTAAACAATGTAGACATCAATAGTAATGTAGATTCAAGCAATGATTTTAATAATTCGGGTATTGTGGAGGCCGTTACTTGTCATTATATGAGTATTTTACAAAAATTAGACCAGGAACTTTTAGAAAAACTATTGTAATTAAATTTAAATTATCAACAAACAAATGCGATACTAGAATCCTTTGCTTGTTTTACTCAATTAATAGAATTACCAGATATTGAATGAATTTTACAACCCGAATTACTTATTTTAAGAAACCCGTTCCAGCTCCAGAAAACTACATATTCAAGAAAAAAAGAAATTTTCACTAAAGTTCCTTCACCCAGGGAAATCGCTTTATGAATAACAGGATATGGAATCAGAAACAAAACATTTATGACTGTCACCGTCCTGCCATTAATACCTTTTCCTATGTGTCAATTTTAGAAACATTAAAATTTTTTTGCGAAAATGAAAATTTTACGAATAAAATTTTAGAAGATTATTGTAGTGACAGTAATAAATTTCATTACACGCAATGTAGTTACTTTAAAAAACACAAATTGTTTTCATCTAGCCCGAGTTTTCATTTACAAATATATTGCGATGAATTCGAAGTGGTAAATCCGTTAGGAAGCAAACCGGGTATTCACAAAATTTTAGCATTTTATATGACCATTTTAAATCTTGGCTATCACAACAATAGCTTGTTAAAAAAATATCGATTTGGTTGGCCTTTGTCATAATGCTGATGTAAAACAATACGGCTACGATCTCATTCTTGAACCCATTGTACATGATATTAAAACGCTCGAAACCGAAGGTATTTCCGTTCAATATAAAGGGAATTTAATTAAAATCAAGGGTCAATAGACGAATAGACGGCGAACAGAAGGAATATCAAAGAGTGCCTAGTTGGGCGCTAATAGAAAATAAATTTTTTATTTATGTTTTCACTTGGGTTTATATCTCATTGTTTTATATATCTCTAGTTTAACTCAAATTATTTTTATCGTTTCTGTAGAACCCATTCAAAAGATTTAGAGAAATCAGTAACCTTTGAACCAGAGGTGCTGCGAAATAGAAACGATTATAATCTTTACGTTCCTGGTCGAGATTTTGGACTCCAGAAATTTTGCCTTCTAAATGATCTTAATTATTATAATACGTTCAAATCACAGTGTTGACATAATGCACGACATACTAGAAGGCATTGAGCAGTATGAACTGAAATTATTTCTTTTGTATTTAACTAAAGGGAGGAAATTAATTTCCGTAGATGATTTTAATAAAAGAATTAAAGGTGCTAATATTGAATATCTTAACAGTTCCAATATACCTTCGTTAATCAATTTAGAAACCAAAAGTAAAAATTTAAAACAGACGGCATCACAGTTTTGGTGTTTACTAAGATATTCCCCAATGTTGATTCACGATTTCTGTCCATTTTCCATCTCAATAAATTTAATGTTATTTTAATTCTCATTAAAATAACTAACATATTATTTTCATCAGAATTAAATCATGAAACAATTGAAAGACTTAAAACGTTAATTATAGAACACCATAAAGCATTCATTGCTAAATTTCCAGGGCACAACGTCATTCCTAAACATCACTTAGTACTTCACTATTACCCTATTATTCACACAATGGGTACTTTAACAAATATGTGGACAATGCGTTACGAGGGAAAGCATGCTAAATTTAAAGAAATGTCAAGGACAAGCCGTAATTTTAAAAACATAACTAAACTTTTAGCTTCAAAGCACCAACAAACAAATTACATTAACTACGAAAGCAATAAATTCGACATTTTTACATTTAACAGTTTAAATTTAAATTTGAAAAATATTAAAATTAAGCTAAATTTTGATCATAATGATGAAATTAATATTCTAAAAGAAATCAATTATGGTTGTTTATCTAAAACAAATTTTGTTATATGTATAATTAAAAGGGACCCAATGAATTCAGGTTACCCATTATTTGGTTCAATAGAACATTTAATTGAAAACAAAGATGAAATATATATTTTTTATCGTTGACTAAAAACGATTTGTTTTAGCTATAATTTAAATGCATATGAAACCAAATGTAGTAATGAATTAAATGCTATGAAATTAGAAAATTTAGAATTTAAGGGTTCGTTCGAGTTTACTTACCACACGCAAAGTTCAAACAAGTTTATAGTTTCTAAATATGACATCATTTAATCAGAATAAATAAAAATGAAAAACATATGTACAATTTAATAAAATAAAATAATAATAACAAAACATGCAAACAATGTGTTTCTTTCAAATTATCCAAAAGGCCAGTTTTATTCACACTTTTTCATTGATATTTTGTTTAGTTCGAATGGTATAAACTAATAACGCATAAAGGTGCTGAGCTTTGACTTTTAAAGAATCTTTCTATTCTATCCTATATTCGTTTTTAAAATTATCTGAAAATGCATAAAAGAATAATCAATCATAAGTGAGTTTATTTGTTCATTGGGTGTAAAAAAATGTCCTTAAATAGTAATTTCAATTTTTTTAGTGTAAACATTTCTATCCGATAAAAGTAAAAGATGTCTAAAATAAATACACCGTTTGGATAATGGAAAATTGTATCCGATCGGTGGGATACTATGTGACACCGAATCGGAGTCTGGGAAACTCCGTTTTTTTTTCTGTGATATCTACTTCATTGTTTGGCGTGCTGACAGTTTGTTTTTTGTCTGCTGCCTGTAACTATTTCGTCGTGTGGTTTGTTTAGTTTAAACTTATTCTTGGAGATTAGTCTGATTTTGTGGGGCAGATTGGAAATGTCTATTTGGCATTCTAAAATAAAATTGATTGTGGGTCAGATTTCTAGACGCGTCTGAAAATCGTAATCATAATTAATTTAAATTTCACTTAAAACTTATAAAAGTAGCTCAGAGACGACCTAATGGTATTATAACACTCACTTTTTTTTAAAATTTTGAAAAAGGGGATCGGAGAGAGAGAAACAATTTGTATACAAAATTATAGTATGAGTGAGCGTACCAATAAAGTCGTGTTAAAAATAATGAAATGTCAAAAAAGTAGCTCAATTTTTTTGTAGCAATTGTAACAGAAAATAATTCAATTTTTTTTTTTTTTTTTTTTGACATTTGATGTTTGACATGAAAAATTATTTTGGTTGTTTTTCAATAACAAATATTTTCGTGTGCATGGTAAATCAAATAAAATATAAACTATCAAAAAAAAAAACACAAAATATAAATTTTATTTTATTTTAAAAACATAAAGCCAATATCTTTATTTTCAAACAACCAATCTTTAATTAAATTCATAATTTTTCTATGTTTTAACTGTGCGCTTAATAGTTGAGGCAAGCGATTAAAAAATGTGGGGCCGAAACTAAGATGTACCTGCGATAAGCTTCACTGATAAATCCAGGAAGAGAAAGGAAGTTTCTGTAATTATTACGAATGTCGTAAACAGTACTTAATCTCAGAATTCTGTGCCCACTTCTAGAGAAAAATAATTTTAAAACTTTAAATACATATAGGTGTTGCAAAGGTAAAATTTTACAAGCCATAAAAATTGGCCAAGAACGATCGCGACGACTCTTAAACAACATAATCCGAACAATGTATTTTTGAAAAATGTATAAAGGTTCCAATGTATTCATATAAACCCTACCATAACAAGGTAATCCATAGGAAAGGCTAGATTCTAAACATTCATGATACAAATTTAATAAAACTGCGGATGGAAAAAACTGACGCAGTAAATACATGGCACGTAAAGAAAAATTTAATTGCTCTTTAACCTTTTGAAAACGAATTTTCCAATTTAAATTAGCATACAGATGCAAACCTAGATACTTAAAATTATAAACAGGTTCAATTGGAATGCAAAGATTGCTATAATTCACTAAATTACAATTCCTCATATGGCAAACAATCTCTGGAACATAACTGCCAGCCAATGTAAAAAACATAATTTTAGTTTTCTCACTTAAAATCATGGAATGATCATCAAACCAAGATCGCAATATATTCATATCAGAATTAATATGGTTGGATATTTCAGAAATACTTGAACCATAATAACTCAATGCCATATCATCAGCAAAAGCAATAATTCTGCCTTTCAAATCCAAATTAAATATAAAATTTATATATACTAAAAATAACACAGGACCGAACCTTGTGGAACTCCAAAGTCTGCCTTGAACGGCTTGCTAAACGAATTATCAATTTTTACTTTTAAAAACCTGTTACGAAGATATAATTTAAACCATAGAAATGGCACACACCTCTAAAACCACACTTAAGTGTGGGTAAAGTTTCCGTAAAAGTAAATTGTGATCTACCATGTCAAAATCCCTCTTAATATCAATAAAAATAGCACCAACACACCAAAGCTGACTCAGTATTTTTTCCAGACCTAAAACAATATTGACAATTATTTAAAATATTATATTTAGGAAAGAAGGCATCAAGCCGAAATTTTAACGCCTTTTCCAGAATTTTCATAATAATGGGCTGTAGAGATATAGGACGATAATTGATTTATTCTGATGCGAATCGTCGATGCGTGAATAAATAACTATAATAAGGTTAGATAAACAAGAAAACCAAACGATTTAAGTGAAATTTGGCATGCGTGATTGAAATGGGAATATAAAATGAGTTTTAAAGGAAGTTCTGGAATATGTCAAGCTTGGCTATTCCTTAACCGATATAAGTGAAATTCGGCATACGCGATGGAAATGGAAGTTTAAAATGATTTTTAGATGAAGTTCTGGAATATGGCAATTTGGGATTGAACTTGGCTATTACTCAACCGATGATAACGAAATTAGGCATGCGAGGTGGAAATGGGATTATAAAATGGTTTTTAGATGAAGTTGTTGTGGAACTTGGCTATTTTTCAATGGACTTTAGTGAAATTGGGCTTGCGAGGTGAAAATGGGATTTTAAAATGATATTTAGTAGAAGTTCTGGAATATGACCAATTAGAAAGGAATTCGGTTAATTCTTAACCGATTTTGGTGGAATCCGACATGTACATTAGAAATGGGATTCTAAACGATTGTTTGATGATATTCTGGAATATTGTAAATTAGGAAGGAACTTGGTTATTTCTTAACCGATTATGATGAAATTCGACATGTACGGTAATAATGAGACTTTAATGTAGTTTAGGAATATGGCCACGTAGGACGGAAGACGGATTTTTCTTGAACGATTTCAGTGAAATTTGACATACGCAATGGAAATGGGATTCCAAAAATGATTTTTGGGTAAAGTTCTGAAATATGAAATGCATATTAAATTTCATCATACTCAGTTAAGGAGTAGTCTAGTTCTGTACTAGTTGTCCATATACGTACTTCTCGACAAATTATTTTATAATCCTATTTGCATCTCGCATGTAAAATTGCATTACAATCGGTTAGGGCATAGCCAAGTTTCATCCTAGTTGTCAAGTTCCATCCTAGTTGGCCATATTTCAGAACTTCATGTAAAAATCACTTAATAATTTGTTACGACTTACTAGTCGTTACATGCGTTTGGAAATATTACGTAGCAATACACTATTATATTAGACATGGTTGTACACGCAATTGACAATTTTTATCGGACTGTACAGATGGATGGAGCAAGTGTTATTGTAATGGTAAGCTATTGTTTCGAATAAATTTTGATGTTGGAGAGTTTTTTTTTGACAAAAAAAAAATTACGCAAGGAGTTAGTCAGTGAAGAGATTGCAAACCGAAATGGTCAAAAAAATTAGAAATAAAAATAATTGTTAGCGGAGCTAAGTCTAAAATTTAAAGTTTGAAAAAAGAAAATAAAGATCTTTTATACATAGCTTGTACGGTTAAGGACTATAGTTTAAATTAAGTTTAATTAAGTGAACGTTTTAATTTTAATACACGTGTGGTACTATAGTGGTATTCTAAGGCCCCGTTTTAAAACGGCGATTCAGTTTGTTTAGTGGTGGTATTTTGTTTTGTTTGTACAAAATTAGAAACATTAAGAAATCGTTAAGAAAGAGGGAATTCGATTAAAAGTACTAAAACAAATAAACAATGATAGTTAAGTTAATTAAGTGAAGTAAATAGTATACCGTAAATCATAAATAGGTTACCTAATTACCTATATACTAAAATTATTGAACCGGGATCAAAAGTTCGGTCAAAACATTAACGGGACGAAATAATACACCGAATATTAACAGTGTTAATATATAAGTGTGATCAAAATTTTAGCATATTAAAACATTTTTGGAATAATAAAAGATAAATTAATAATAAATAAATAAGTTAATTAAGAAATATATAAGTTAATTAATAAGTAAATAAATTGAAATAATAAATATATAAAATTAATAAACAAAAACATTAATAAAACATACGCTAAAATCAATAAGAACAGTGAAAATTATAATCGTACTTGAATACTCATAAAGGCGAGGAAACGCATTAATTTCAACCCGCGGTGTGTTTTGAGTGTGCTATAATCAAAACGTTTGTGGTACAAAATAAAAACGATACATTTGATTTGAACAAAAATCACAAGATTGTTTTTGGTGTAAATTTAAAAATTGTGAGTGCTGTTACATACAGATGATCTACATACAATCAACATACATCAAACCAGCTAAGAATTTTGTTTTGACATTTTATTTTATTATTACATATTTAAATTTATAAATATTTATATTAAGTATATTTCACCTACATTATATTAATTAGTTAAGTTTAGTTAGTTGGGGTATTTGTTAATACATATTTAGGGTAGTTAGTTACATAGATAGTAGTTACTTTATTAATTACTAGTATAGTACAAATACCTTCATTGGAAGGATTGAAATATAAAAATTAAAAATTAATTATGTGTAAACGCAAAACAAATTGAATCATTAAAATTAATTCAGTGTGCCAAATTCAGGCTTTGTTGTTGTCTTTAATTGAAGTAGTGGAGTTAGTGTTATAAAATGGAATTTTTATTTTCCGCTGTCGAGTGTTTCGCATTTTGTTATTTCGGTTGTGCAATTTCAGATGAGTGAATTATAATTTGTTGAGTTGAGAATGGGGTGAAGCTCAGGTGAGTATGTTGGGTAGATAGAATGAATGGTAGCTGGTTCCCTGTCTTACTTCTTATTATTTATTTTATACGGTCATTACAGATCTTTTCACGTTTCGGTAACCCCACGCAATAAGCTCCTGAGTTTTAGCCAGTGCAATTGACCGTTATACCGAAACCTCTGTATCGATATTTTTTGTCTGTAAACAATTCTTAAAAGAATTGTTTCAGTGGCGCCCAAACAAAGTGTTAAAATGGTAGTGTAACTTCGTTAGTCCATAATTTCAGTTTATATAGTTTTCAGTTATCCATTTTTTTTTATCAGCGGATTAGTTTCATTCTGAACCCATGATGGTCGAATCAGATGTTGGACTACATGGTTCGCAAATTCAAATTTTTTTTTATTTTTATTTTTTTGCTATAAATTATTGTTTCGCTTACTGTTCATGATAAGAAATTTTAATGTGAACGCACTGTTTCTGTTAAAATTACATTTGAGCTCAGTGTTGGTTTTTTTTTCACATTGAAATGTTTTTGTTGTGAACATATGTTATTGAAATATGCCGTACTGTTTTCTTCTATTGAATGGATTGCAATGTACGGGTTAAAGGTTTTCAAATACAATTTCAGTCTAAGATAAATCTAGTTTTCAAGCAAAATTGCTTTTCGACTACTGGTATTACGATATCTTAGGACCCCCTAATCTCAAGGTACCATCTATGTTTATTCCTCTACCCTTCTCACCAGCTACAGTCATTCTACCTACAAAACCAGCACATAATATGCTTAACGCCACTCACTTTAGCTTTATCCCCATATCAAACCAACTCACCTAGCGGAAAACAATAGAGTGTCAAATATTTACAATAAATAATTAGATTATCAATTATAATATATTAGATATAATCGTTAAAGTATATAATTTTTTTTTATTGAAAATTACAAAGCAAATACTCACCATCTTGTGCAGTTTCGTGAGCATTGACAGTTTGTGTTATTTCATAAGTGGAAATACTTAAGCATCGTAGCAACTTATTTACTCAAACGTTTGGTTTTTCCTATACCTAACTTAATACATACTATAAAAATAATTTCAAATCATAACAACAATCATCAGATATAAACTTATTCGTTTATCCAGGAAATTGGATTTTCCGATTTATTTTTGAAGTGTTATTAAATACTCGTAGAGCTTTCCAAATATGGACGTTACACACCTGGACGTAGATGAGTTTGAACTGGAATGTACACTTCGGGACATTCAAGGAAAATCAGTGGTCGACAAACTAGCTAATTTAAAAGAAAGATTGGCATTAGAAATCAACCATTCTCAACTAATACCGACGAAAGCCCATGTAGCAGCGCGCAAAAACCCTAAGAATGAAATATTTAAAATTTCCTTAAAATTAAAGTCAATATATTTGTCTATTCAAGATGAAATTGAAAAGGATCAAAAAAATTCATTGATTGGGCTGAAGAGTAGACTTATACATGTTCAGAACCGATTAAAACGACTAAATTATTCTAAGACAGTAGCCGCTGAAGTTTCGGAAACATTATCTAAGTGTGATCAGATAATTGATTTTATTGACAAAACTTTAGCGAATACAATTAATGGAAACGACTCGATAAATGAGTTTAATGCCATTGAGTTGAATGTGGATGAACAAGACGAGGAAGATTCGGATGAAACTGACTCGTCTTCATTTACCACTAACTCTCGAATAGAACGTAGAAGTTCTGAGCTTAAGAGTGGAAATAATCAACCGTCAACATCTCAATTGCCTCAAGGATATTTAACCAGCCCAGGTAATACCAATGATCCACCTGTACCTAGTCATCAGTTAAAATTTCAGCCCGAAAGTAATGTAGGGATATCAGATCAACCAAAGTCACAGCCAGCCGCCGGATTCCAACCGGCATCTGTTCCGAATGTCAACTTTGATATCCACAGACATATACCGCAATCTTCTATTGCCAACCCATTTGTACCAACATCGAACATGGATCTTTTTGTCCAACCTACTTCTATAAATCCTCTTATACCGAGTTCATCAAATAAACAGGTACAATATCACCAGCCACGAAAACTTATGGCAAAATGGAAAATATCGTTTGATGGATCACCCACCGGCCTTCATATTAAAAAGTTCCTCTTTATGGTAGAATTTCAAGCCAAAGCTGATGGTATCCAGGAAGACGAGATTGTAAGAGATTTTAGCTATGTCCTTAGAGGAACTGCCTCTAATTGGTATTGGGATTTCGTGCAACGTCATCCAAATGTTAGTTGGTCTATTTTAAAAGAAGAATTAAAGAAAAGATTTCAAGATCGACGATCTGATTTGGATGTACGAAGACAGCTAGATAACCGGAGACAAAAACATGGTGAAAATTTTTTAGATTTTTATCAAGAAATGGTAGCCATTTCTTTGCAGGCCGAATGCCCCATCTCCGATGCAGAACTTATGTATATTTTACATCGAAACATGCGTGCCGGGTTACAAGAACGGGTGCTGGAAGACCAAGTCGATAATTTAGACGGGTTAGTAAGACGATGTGTGGCGTATGAAGATGTGTGGCATAGAACAGGCATATTACCCGAACTATTATGTCAGCAACGGCAACGATTTGTCAACGAAATTAGTTATAGTGACGGCCATTCTCCCCAAATATTTGATGCACAAACGACGGACATGGCTACTCAAGTTAACATGAAGAATAATAATGGTGAAATATCGGCACTACAAGTAAACCGTAGCCCAGTTATCTCATCCGCTCCGAACAGAGACTTGTATCAAGCGGCACCATGGGAAAATAAGGAGCCCCACTGTTGGAACTGTGGACGAAACGATCACTTTTACAAGAACTGCCCTATTCCGCCCAGTCGCATATTTTGTTATGGATGCGGTATATTAGGAGTATTATATCCACATTGCATGAGGTGCAAACGGAATCCGGGAAACCTGCCGGAGGGGGTAAGAAACTTAAACATTTCTACCCCCAGACAAATTGCACAACACAATCCGCCCAGGCAAATTCCACCCACCTGGAACCACAGACAAAATTCACAGAAATTTACCCTCAGATCAATTCTACCGAACAACATACCACGGGAGGATGTGGCTACCAATGTAGATCCCGAATTTTACCATCTCCAATCAAAGAACAAGTACAAACAATAAATACCACCAATAAGCTAGCTTCAAAGTTTTCGCAAAAATCAACCAATACTATATTAAGAAGCACTCGTTATTGGAAAGGGCGAAAATTAATCAAAAAGCACATGGCTGAATCAATAATTTCGGAGGAAGGGGATGGTAGGCCTTATGCGGAGGTAATTGTGGGCGGACGGCCGTATCTCGGATTGCTTGATAGTGGTGCGAATATATCCGTTTTGGGTAAAGGTTGTGAGCAATATTTGAGTTCAGATCACACAAAAGTTTATAATTTCCCGTCATCAGTAAGGACCGCGAACGGAAACAAAGTAAACATATTAGGATATATTAAAGTGCCAATAGTATTCGCTGGGAAAACATGTAGCGTAATTTTACATCTATCGCCAAACCTTAGCCAAGAGCTATACTTGGGTGTCGATTTTTGGCGATTATTTGGCTTACAAATATCTTGCTCTTCGAATAAAAAGTCAAATGCGACTTTAATCGGTAACGTGGATATGATTTCAGAATTGACTGTTGGTGAAACACCTATAAATTCTTTACCAAAACATATTCTAACCACGAAGCAGCACGAAATAGTAAATATGGTTGTTAAACAATTCCCATCGTCTGCTGTATTGGGTTTGGGTAAAACTGGTTTGCTGAAGCACACCATTGATGTAGGTAACTCAACACCAATCAAACAAAGGTATTATTCCGTGTCACCGGCAGTTCAAGCTGATATTTACCAGGAAATAGATAGGATGTTGTCCTTAGGAGTCATTGAGGAGAGTAGTAGTTCGTGGAGTTCACCGATCGCTTTGGTTCGCAAGCCGAATGGCAAAACTAGATTGTGTCTAGATGCAAGAAAGCTAAACGAGGTGACGGTGAGGGACGCTTATCCCTTACCTATCATCGAGGGTTTGCTGGGGCGTCTCAATAAGACTCGCTATATATCTTCATTAGATTTGAAAGACGCCTTCTGGCAAATCCCGTTAGATGAGGGTTCAAGGGATAAGACAGCCTTCACCGTCCCCGGTAGGCCCTTGTACCAGTTTACTGTTATGCCATTCGGTTTGTGTAATGCGCCCCAGACGATGTGTCGCTTAATGCATCAGGTGATACCTCACGAATTACACGCTCAAATCTTTGTCTACCTTGACGACCTCCTTATCACCAGTGAAACCTTCGAAGAACATATCGAGCTTTTGCTTAAAGTTGCCAAATTATTAAAACGTGCCAATTTATCAATCAATGTTGATAAAAGTCATTTTCTGCTAAAAGAAATAAAATATTTGGGTTACGTTGTGGGAGATGGGGTGTTAAAGGTCGACCCAGACAAAGTTTCAGCCATTTCAACATTCCCAAAACCCAAAAATGTACGACAAATACGCCGGTTCCTTGGTGTTACCGGTTGGTATCGTCGATTTATTTCGCGGTATTCAGAGTTGGCGGAACCATTGACCCGTTTACTGAAGAAAAATATTAAATTTAGCTGGTCTGAGGAGGCAGAGGATTCATTCAATCAGCTTAAAACGGCGTTATGCACAGCCCCGGTGTTAAGTAATCCAGACTATTCGTCCCATTTCTTTATACAATGTGATGCATCTAGTACAGGAGTAGGTGGTGTACTTTTCCAAAAAAGCTCCAGCGGCGAAGAACGTCCTGTTGCCTATTTTTCTCAGAAACTCAATGCAGCACAGCGAAATTATAGCACTACCGAGCTTGAATGTTTCGCCGCTGTATTGAGTCTCAAGAAATTTAGGCAATATGTAGAAGGATTCCCTTTTACCATTATCACGGATCACGCCAGTTTGAAGTGGTTAATGGGACAGAGGGATCTTTCTGGACGTCTCGCTCGCTGGAGTTTAAAAATGCAGGGGTTTGACTTTAATATCGAGTACCGAAAAGGGAAAGATAACGTGGTACCTGATGCTCTGTCAAGAAATTTTGCGGAAGAACTTACCTTAAATCAAAATGTTACCGATCATCCATTACACCTTGATCTTAATTCACCAGCTTTTGAAACTGACTCGGCGTATAAACAGTTAAGAGATTCAATCATAAACGCGCCTGAAACGAAATCCAATATGCGAGTTATTGAAACTAAAGTTTATATCAAATTATGCGATTCCAGTAATAATAGTGCCAGTTCTGATATTCCCGAGTGGAAAATATACATACCAAAACCACTTACCAGGGCGTTAGTGAAGGCAGCACACGATCCTCCAACATCGGCTCATCTTGGTGCACAAAAAACAATTGAACTGCTCAGAAGATATTATTACTGGCCCGGTATGATAAAGGATATAACGGAATTTGTAAGCAAGTGTGATCTGTGCAAAGAATCCAAACCAGCCAATCAAATCTTACGACCGCCAATGGGTACTTATGTAGAAACAATACGGTCTTGGCAACAAATATATATAGATTTTTTAGGGCCATATCCACGGTCGAAAAGTGGCAATCGATATATATTCATAGTATTAGACAAATTATCAAAATTCGTTCTTATGGAGCCTATGAGGGACGCTACGACCAAAAACGTTATTAAATTTCTTGAACAGCGAATTTTTAATCTATTTGCCGTGCCAGAAATCGTTTTTAGTGACAATGGCAAGCAATTTACCGCAAATGGGTTTGCTGCTATGTTATCTAAATATGGTGTTAAGCATATCCGTACACCAAAATACCACCCCCAGCCGAATGCCTCAGAACGGGTCAATCGAACCATTTTGGCGGCGATTCGGACTTAATTAGATGAAAATCATCCTGATTGGGATAGACATGTACATTCCATTGGTTCAGCGCTCAGAAATGTAGTACACAGCAGCACAACTTATTCGCCACATTTTGTCGTTTTTGGACATCATTTTATAGGCCATGGCACTAATTATGAGCTTCTCCGAAACCTAAATTGCCTCGAAGACAGAAATGTAAAAATGTCCAATTGTGATCGGCAGGACATCATACATAAGAATATCTTACAACATCTACAGCAAGCTAATGAGCGGAGTGCTCACAGATATAATTTAAGAAGCCGTAACTGCAGTATTAAAGTCGGGGATCTCGTGTTTGTTCGTAATTTCATTCACAGTGATGCGTCGAATAAAATATCGGCCAAACTCAGTCCGAAATTCGTTAAAGCTCGGATACTAAAAAAAATCGGAAATGTAGCGTTTGAGGTCGTCGACATAAACAATAAAAACATAGGAATATACCACAAAAAGGATATTCGAACGTAGCTGGTCATTGATCAATGTTGTAATTGAAGTTATTTTTAATATGTAGTTTATAATATTACATCTTGTAGTTAATTTTTCGGCATGCTTCAAATTAAATTATATAAATATAGCCCGGCTTGAGACATCTCATGGGTGTAGGTCTGCCCCACGATTTGTTACGACTTACTAGTCGTTACATGCGTTTGGAAATATTACGTAGCAATACACTATTATATTAGACATGGTTGTACACGCAATTGACAATTTTTATCGGACTGTACAGATGGATGGAGCAAGTGTTATTGTAATGGTAAGCTATTGTTTCGAATAAATTTTGATGTTGGAGAGTTTTTTTTTGACAAAAAAAAAATTACGCAAGGAGTTAGTCAGTGAAGAGATTGCAAACCGAAATGGTCAAAAAAATTAGAAATAAAAATAATTGTTAGCGGAGCTAAGTCTAAAATTTAAAGTTTGAAAAAAGAAAATAAAGATCTTTTATACATAGCTTGTACGGTTAAGGACTATAGTTTAAATTAAGTTTAATTAAGTGAACGTTTTAATTTTAATACACGTGTGGTACTATAGTGGTATTCTAAGGCCCCGTTTTAAAACGGCGATTCAGTTTGTTTAGTGGTGGTATTTTGTTTTGTTTGTACAAAATTAGAAACATTAAGAAATCGTTAAGAAAGAGGGAATTCGATTAAAAGTACTAAAACAAATAAACAATGATAGTTAAGTTAATTAAGTGAAGTAAATAGTATACCGTAAATCATAAATAGGTTACCTAATTACCTATATACTAAAATTATTGAACCGGGATCAAAAGTTCGGTCAAAACATTAACGGGACGAAATAATACACCGAATATTAACAGTGTTAATATATAAGTGTGATCAAAATTTTAGCATATTAAAACATTTTTGGAATAATAAAAGATAAATTAATAATAAATAAATAAGTTAATTAAGAAATATATAAGTTAATTAATAAGTAAATAAATTGAAATAATAAATATATAAAATTAATAAACAAAAACATTAATAAAACATACGCTAAAATCAATAAGAACAGTGAAAATTATAATCGTACTTGAATACTCATAAAGGCGAGGAAACGCATTAATTTCAACCCGCGGTGTGTTTTGAGTGTGCTATAATCAAAACGTTTGTGGTACAAAATAAAAACGATACATTTGATTTGAACAAAAATCACAAGATTGTTTTTGGTGTAAATTTAAAAATTGTGAGTGCTGTTACATACAGATGATCTACATACAATCAACATACATCAAACCAGCTAAGAATTTTGTTTTGACATTTTATTTTATTATTACATATTTAAATTTATAAATATTTATATTAAGTATATTTCACCTACATTATATTAATTAGTTAAGTTTAGTTAGTTGGGGTATTTGTTAATACATATTTAGGGTAGTTAGTTACATAGATAGTAGTTACTTTATTAATTACTAGTATAGTACAAATACCTTCATTGGAAGGATTGAAATATAAAAATTAAAAATTAATTATGTGTAAACGCAAAACAAATTGAATCATTAAAATTAATTCAGTGTGCCAAATTCAGGCTTTGTTGTTGTCTTTAATTGAAGTAGTGGAGTTAGTGTTATAAAATGGAATTTTTATTTTCCGCTGTCGAGTGTTTCGCATTTTGTTATTTCGGTTGTGCAATTTCAGATGAGTGAATTATAATTTGTTGAGTTGAGAATGGGGTGAAGCTCAGGTGAGTATGTTGGGTAGATAGAATGAATGGTAGCTGGTTCCCTGTCTTACTTCTTATTATTTATTTTATACGGTCATTACAGATCTTTTCACGTTTCGGTAACCCCACGCAATAAGCTCCTGAGTTTTAGCCAGTGCAATTGACCGTTATACCGAAACCTCTGTATCGATATTTTTTGTCTGTAAACAATTCTTAAAAGAATTGTTTCAAATTCCACATCCATCTCGCATTATTAATTTCACTAAAATCGGTTAAGGAATAGCCAAGTTTCATCCTAGTTGGTAACATTCCAGAACTTCATCCAAAAATAATTTTAGAATCCCATTTCCATCGCGCATACCAAATTTGACTAAAATCGGTTAAGGAATAACTAAGTTCCATCCTAGTTGGTCATATTCTAGAAGTATATCCAAAAGTCATTTTAGAATCCCATTTCCATCGCCCATAGAAAATTTCACTGAAATCGGTTAACTACTTGGCCATGTTCCAGAACCTTCCAATCATTGTAGAATGCCATTTCAAACTCACGTGTCGAATTGCATCACAATCGGTTAAGGAATAGCCAAGTTCCATTCTACTTCGCCATATTCCAGAACTTTATACAAAAATAATTTTAGAATCCCATTTCTAACACACATGTTAAATTTCTTCGTAATCAATTAAGGAATAGCCAAGTTTCATCCTGATTGGCCATATTCCAAAAATTCAACTAAAAATTATTTCAGGATCCCTTTCAGGAAAGAGGCCTTACGTTTTCTATCGCATAATTGGTTGTTCCTCTCAGGGAGGCCTTTCATTTCTTAAGGGGTAATATAATAACTTAGTAACGATTATATCGCTACCAGGACGGACGAGGCGGCCACATCTGATTGATTCAAAGAAATCGGTTTGTGTTGAAATTAACTATGATATGAGCTAGGGACGTGGAAGGAAGCAAAAAGAATTGGCGTTGATTGTGAGTTTTGGTCGATTTAGTTACTTAATTAAAAAAATATATTAAAAACCAAAAATTGTAAAATCAGTTTAAGTTAGAGAAATTAATAAAATTAAATACTCAAAACCTAAACTAACAATTTTTTATAATATAAATTAAAAATTGTTAAAACCATAACTAAAATTTATTAATAAAACATTTAAGTAAAATCTTCTGTGTTAATAAATCTAGTGTTTGTGTATTTAATTAAATGAAATTAAATTCCTAAAATTACATATAATATTTTTTTCCCATAAATGAGCAATATTGTATAATTAAGTTAAATAGACATTTAAAATCAAATTTGTCCAATTATAACTGCATAACATTTATATTGAATGAAAATTAATATTAGTGAAATATTCCATCGGCATGGGATTGACCAACTTAAAACATAAGTGAAATATTATAAAATAAGTTTCTAATAATACTACATGAACTTGTCAATTTAATTTAATCGAGATTTTAATCTCGCTGTGATGATTAACAGCCGTTAGTTTAGTGACATTATTGTGATTACCCGAACCTAAATGTAATCGTATGTATAGTGTACTAAAAGTAAAAATTCCATAAACAATGAATGAATAAAATATACGAGTAAGAATGATATTGAACATTTCATTCATTGATACGAGAGTAAAAGTATAAATACAGTGAATCAATAAAGTGATATTGGAACAATTTTCACAGTAAAGTGATATCAGAACTGTTTTCGCAGTGCGGTAGTGAGTTTCGAAGTGCGCCTTATCGAAAGTTCCACAACGCCAAAAATTACTGTACATTTTCGCTTCTTGACCTATAATGGCAGCCAAAAACTGCACTCACCAGTCTCGAGTAACTGGAAACCAACGGTAAGGAGCTCGAGTAACTGGAAACCAAGCACATTTCAAATTAAACTCATCGTCCTGATAAATCTCATACATAATACAAATCGTCTTAATATTGTAGATTTTAAAGTTCTTATTTTCTAATTAAGTTTTTTTTCTGGCAATTTGAATTATATATAGATTAACGGCTATTGTTCGTGTTATTTCCTGTAATAATTTTTGCTTGTTATCTCAGGTTCGTTCTCCAGATTGAATTAATTTTGTTTGGTTTATATTGAATAGAACTCCAATTCTTTCATCTTTTGAATATGTCCACAATGTAGTTATTTTCGTTTCTGTTTCGGTTGCGATGAGTGAAATCAAAGGTGCTGTAATGAGATACATTTTTGGCTGTGTAGGAGAGATGTGACCATGGTAAATAGTTGAGTGCTAGTTAGGTATGGGTATCTTTGTAGCTATGCTTCGTTCTTCACCCACCTACCCATCCGAGGAGCTTTAGCCAAACTAAGATAGTCCGCCTTTTGAAGCCTCTAGTTACCTAAACAAACAACACATTATATTTTTGGTGGCCCGCTCGCCTACTATCGAATTGTTACAAACTCAGATAAAAACAGTTAAAATGTCTGTATTATATTGTAATTTCTTTCTCTCTTCTATCGTTTGTATCTCAATTTGTTTTACATTTTGTTCAGCTTGTTTTTAAACATTATTTATAAGCAATTTTGTTTGAGGCCAAAAAACCTGTATCGTCCCTTAATTTTATTAAGCAAATTATAATTAATAAATCTTCGCAATGTCTTTTAACTTCTCTCTGTATATTATGGTCAAATTAACCCCAATCGATTTTAAAATTAAAAAAAATACGTTTCTTATTATTTAAATGGCGCATATACATATTACACCTCAACTAATATCTTTTACAAGCAATACAATGAAAAGAGGGCCCAAATTATTTGTAAATTTGGTAGTTTTTATTTACTTTCTTTTCATAGGGATATATGAAAATATCCGTGGGGTCAGATTGACCTCTATACACAGAGAAAATGATAGTAAGCTATACACAGAGTGAAGGCTAATGACCTGAATATATGGCATTGTGTATTTCACTACGTACTTTCCATTCCGTTTTGTTACAGATTCCTTTCTATTTTACAACAAACTTTCTATCCAAAGTCATTAAGAAATACATTAGTAATTATTCGATGACTGTGTTGCGTAAATCAGCAATGAGGACATTGATGAATCGCTCTTGAATATTCATAATGCACCTGACTTAATTGTTCACAGAAATATTCATCGATGAATGAAAATTATATAGACGAATTTAATCCCGGGCCCTGAATATAGTTCATCCAATGGATCATTAGGAATTTGATCAAGAATTTATCGGTTACCTTCTACTAGGCCATGGCGTGCTAACATATAGGACCCATTTATTTTGAAAGTGGTGTAATTAATTTTCTTATTTTTGCACAAGTATTAGGGATTAACTTTTTTATTTATTTTAACTATAAATCAATTGTTTACCTATAAAAAGATTATACTAATATATCTCTATTGTTAAACACGAATATTTGACATATGAATGATGAAGTGACGTGAAATTATATCGATTTTAAGCAAAAAGTGTTTGGTTGCCATTTTTGTGTGTTTCTGTAATGTATAACTTGCCTTATATTGACACAATGTTATAGTCGACTCTTGACTAACATTGATTTGCGGCTCTTCAGCAAATATACAAATTTGATTGCATTTCCAAATCAAAAATCCATGATTTATGATCAAAGAACTGTAAAAATGTACAAAAACACCAATACTTATCTGTCTTCTAGTAGACTTTCAGAAACAACTGGAACGTTTTTGCATAATCATCCAAAATATAAAAAAGGAAATAAGAATTCAAATAAATTCAAATCATGTTTTTTTCTGCTTGTTATAGAATTTTTGTCTTTTGCTAACTCCACCACGCGCACAGCACACACAAGATAAGTCTTAATACAAATTAAAATTCAAGATGAAAGTCGGAACAGATACTAAGAATGTCACTCAAAAATAATAAATATTCTAAGCACACAATAGCTTTAGTCCATGTGATTGGTTATCATCTGATGGAATAAATTTATTTGTAGTACCGTCACCTTTAATACAATATACATAAAATTTTTTTTTGCAAACTACAGTTTTTTTCTTCAGTACAATTAGAAAAACCTGTAAACGTGAAAAAATGAACTTTTTACATCAATCAAAATTAAATGGCTCTACAAGAGTAAATACAAGGTCCCCCATACCTCAAACCAAACACGCAATAGAAATTTCGTTGTAATTTCCAATAACATGAAATTTATCAAACCTACATATAAAATTTAACTTATTATGTATTGGTGAAATTACGTTTTGTTTTTCCAACAATTC
Organism: Tipula vernalis; assembly: GCA_958295665.1. Lineage (NCBI taxonomy): Eukaryota > Metazoa > Arthropoda > Insecta > Diptera > Tipulidae > Tipula > Tipula vernalis. The sequence continues at coordinate 188,780,239 of OY282559.1, forward strand.
AAAACAAAACTTTTGTTGTCAATTTGTTTTCGTGTTTCCACGTAGCGTTATTTGTTTCCTTCTTCGTCGAAATATGTACATTCGCCGAACGTCTCTTCATAAACTAATTTGGTTGTTTGCCAAATTCATATAACAATAATTTCAAAAAGATTACAAATTCGTGAGTTTTTAAATTTAAGCTTATTTATGTAAAAAATAAAAAAAATTGTACCTATTTTTAACCCACGAGTGCCACCGTAAAAAGCCTTATAAATAATATGTTACCAACCGGTATGGAACATTTAAAGGGTTAACCAAATAAAATATACATCTCTTTTTTTAGCATTGTGTACGAAGGAAAATGGAAAATGTATATGTTAAAACCAATGTTTTTTTATAGCGTGTAACGTTTATAAATCAAACGGCCGACAAACCTAACAAAACGGATATTGCGTTAAAATATTTTTTTTTTTTTTTTTTTTTTGGAAAAAAGATTCAAAAATTATTTTTTAAACGCGTCTATTTATCAAATTTCGTTTGTTTGTTATTTGAAAAATACTTCTAACGACCACTCTAACATGTACAACGTGGTATGATTATACATAGCCAAACTCAACCAAAACGGAAAAAAAAAATTGAAAAATGAAATTCATTCGCCCAAATTGATTTAACATGATTGAAGAGTGAAAATTTAATTTATAAATTGGATTAGGCTTTTGTATTTTATTAACGATGTTGATGATTTAATGTAATTAACTACATAAATCGGCAGTCGGGCGTATTTCAAAATTGAGAAGGGTCACGATTATTATTTGTTGATTTTAATTATCTTTAGAAAAAAATTGGTTTATAATTAACAGTATTTTTGAGTTTGTCTAGTAAAAACGGAAAGCAAGATTATGATTAAAACACGATAAAATTTACGGTTAACCATAGGTACATAAATAAATCGTGTATTTATTATCTGGTTGTACAAAGTTTGTTGAACTAGTTATTGTAAGTCACAAATTCGACAGTAATTAAAATAAAATTTAAACCATTATTGTGTAATTTTCCCCAAATAAAAATTTATGCACTAAATTAAACATAAACAACTTTTTTTCGTTCAGAAATTAAAATTTATGATTTTTTTTAAGTAAGAATTTAAATAAAAAAATGTCCAACGTAATTTTTACTACAGTAGTGCTAGCATCTTACTTTCTTCAAATTTATTCCTATTCGGATAGGACTGAAATTTTGCCCAGAGTAAGAGCCAATAATAATTTTTACTTTCTTTTACGTAAGGAAAAAATTTTGGACGTTGAGTTTTTTGGAGATTTATCTATTTTGGGGTCCTCTGAGTTGGAAATTGTGGGTTTCGAAATGGTGTCTGCTTGTCTGTCAGTCTGTGTCCTCCCTACAGCCCAGATGCTTTAACCAATCGAACTAAAACTTCAGATTTAAGATTTTTTAATAAATTGGGCGATTCCAGTAAATTTTACTCCAAATTGGCCAACCGGAAATGGCCACTACCTTGGTCCAGAAAATTTATTTTGCAAATATCTCAAAAAGTATAAGGTTTACAATTGATCTACTTAATACAAAATGTTTCGAAAAAAAAATTAAAAATAATGAAAAATAAAAAAATTATAAAAAAAAAAAAAAATTAAAGCGTAGCCCAACACACTTTCTTCTGCGAACAGGAAATTTTGAGAAACTTGATAAGCAAATTTCTCACTTTCGATGTGGTGTCTGTTGGTCCATATGTCTGTCAGTTTGTGGCCCAGATGGTTTAACCAATCAAACTGCAACTTCTTGTTTAAATTTTTTTCATAAATTTTGAGGTCCCAGCTCCCAGCTTCCGTGAACCAGAAAATTTATTTTGTAAATATTTCAAAAATATGCAATTTACAGAAAACATGAAAAAAATCAAAAAAATCTTAAGTTTGCAAGAAATTTGCATAATAAGTTTCTATTCGCAGTTCATAAAAGAAAGTCGTATGTTGGCCACACCTCAATTTTTTTTTTTACTTTTAACAGTTGGCACCAAGTTCTAAAAATATAATTATTATTTAAATATTTATGTATATAAAACAGAACAGAAACAAATTATTGAATAAAGTATAATAATTCCAATTGAAAATTTACAAAATTTAAAATTCTGATTTATCGATAAATTGAGAATAGCTATTTAATACCAACTCACAAATCTAAATATATTTAATATATTGTGACGATTATGGCCATCATATAACGAATTCACATTATGAACAACGATGGCTCAGACGGTTGGCACATAGCACAAACAATAAAGGTCGATTGTTCGATGCTCGTCGTAGCCAATGTTTTTATTGCAATTATTTATTCTGGATATCGAAACATGTTTGTACACCAACGTACAAATGCATAATGATCTGGTAAAAACAAGAACGTCCGAGATATAGCATACAACGCGAGGCGTAGTTTAGTTATTAAGAACGTCCGAGATATAGCATACAACGGGAGGCGTGGTTTAGTTATTGATGAATAAAATGAACAACAACACAATTACTTTCACACGACCCGTCGACAATATAATGAATGGTGAAGATTATGATCAGCCATAAACGATATTTCCAGATGATTATGGGTCATAAACAGAATATACAAGAATGAAGATGTTTAAGATATGACACACAGTAAAGGAAATTTCGGGAGCAGTAATTGAACTGGTATATAAACAAGACCGATGGAAAACAGAGAACAGTTATTGGTTTACTAAAAATCGTGTAACACGTGAGATAAATCTGTTGTCCATAGACACCAGTGGCAAGCAGATATATTTAAAGAAGTAAAGTAACAGCAAATATTGAAGTGTATAAAAGAGTAAAGTGAAATAAAGTCAAGCTAAATGTGACATAAAAGTATACAGTATTTTTAATTGCAAAATCCGGACGAACTGAGAAGCCCAGTTCGAAAAAATATTTACTCTTGTGGTAAACACTAAACACTTAAAATAATATTGCTTATATAATGTAAATTGCATTACATATGTATATGTAGGAGGTCCAGCGGAAGGCTGCATTACAAAATAATACAAAGCTTGCATTAAAAAGGATTTAATTCAATTTGCATTAATTTGTAATACAGCAATTATATTAAATTTTAGTGCAACATTCCATTAGAATGTAAAGCAGGTTGTTGAAAAACTGTCAATCAACTGTATTAATATTTTTAATATTTATCAAAGACTGCGTTAATAAAATATTTTAGAAGTAGTTCCATTAAAAGTTGCGTATGTTTACCCCCCCCCCCCCTCTCTCCCCCGGAATTTTTTCTGGGTTTTGGTCATTTGGTCTTTGTTTTTGCTACCTTGAGGGTGGAAATCTCAGAGAGCAGTTTACTTTAAAAAACCAAACATTCATCTTTCCATTGGCGGGCTACTTCACTATATAGTCGCCTAAGAAATTATAAATTAAGAACTGAAAAGCTTACCTTTAACATAATAAACATTTTCGAAGAGTCCCCGAAAATTCATCAAAGCACAAATTTAGAGAACAACAATTTTACGAAATCACAATTCTTTGCAATAACAATTCATCGAAAACACAATTCACCGAAAAATTCATAATAAAAGTTCCAAAAGATCCATAATAAAATGATTTTAGTGAGAGAATTCGTTTTTTTTTTTTTGTTTTTGAATTGATTACTTACTCTTTACAAGTATAATTGTAATGAAATTATTTATTTATAACCAACAAATTAAATTTAAACATTTTAATTTAATTTATTATTAACAGTTGATTTTTCGGCATTTTTTATAGACAAATATATTAATTGTTCATGGCAATCTCAATATTTTCGATTTGGTAAATCAGAAAAATACAGAGGCCAATCGCTCATAATATATCTACTGAAAAAAGGTAGAAATATCTTCACCCTTCCCGTAATTTTGGCTGAAGGCCCAAAGAGTTATACCAGTGATCCACTCTGCAAAAATGAGAACCCTCAATGAGTTGTTTATGTTGGTAGTTTGGTTTCGTACTAAAAAGTTGGTCTAATCATTAGTATTTTTCTAATCATTAGTCTTATAAAACGACATAATGTCTTATAAATTAATATACATATTTGTCTATAAATAATGCCGAAAAATCAACTGATTACATACAGCCAATTTTAATTCTTAATAAATTAATTATTAACAATATAATTTTTATAATTATTCGAACGAATTATACAGGGTGTCCCACAGGTACGAGTCCAAACGAGTAGGGCGTGTAGCTGGTTCAATATCATGAAAAAAGTCCACTACGCATATGCCCGGAAATGAACCGTTACTCACTTCAATTGCATTTCATCATTTTTAGAATGGCACACTACCTTGAATGATGTAAATGCCAATAACTCTTCTAAAAATTAAGATAACTCAATTGTTTTTCTATAATTTTACGGGCACAGAGTGCTTCTTTCTTCTCTGGAAGTTGGAATACCATGCATTGTATTTTCCATAAAGAAAACATTGGTGGAATTAAAAAAATTGTGCGAGAAATAATAAAAAAAATCATTAAACTCATTTTTTCTCGAAAAACTCACTTAACAATTTTTGTTTTTATTTCAAATTTAAATTTAATAGACTTATTTAATATAAAATTGCTACATCGTTTTTTTATTGTTGTTGTTATTTTTATGCTACATCGTTTTTGCTACACTACCAACTTGTACTTGTTAGGTTGGTAGTGATACATAACCAGTTTTAAAGCAATGAATACAACGCAAAAAGGAAACAATACCCCAGGTGGTAAACCAACTACCCAGTTGGCTAATCCACCCTCTTACGAGGCTGGCTCAATGGATTCTGGGGTGAGCCAATCATTGCTAAACCCATTCGAAAGAAGTTCAATGTTGTTAAGATCACCAACCATCATACTAACTCTGCAAATCACCAGAAAGACGAAAACGCTGAACTCTGTCGAAAACTCAGTGAAGTAGATGTACTTTTAACCCAACTAAGAAGCGAAATTGAAAAACTAAAAAAAGAAAATGAAGAATTAAAGAAGCCCAAACCAATGGAGTTTTCTGAAAATCCGCTAACTTGTTATAATGAAACAAGTACTCACACCAGCTATAACAATGAGTTCCATACTGATGAAGAGGATCTCATGAGAGAAACAGATTGGGTACTGAAAAGGAAGAAAAGACCTACCAAAAAACGAAAAGCAGAATTCTCGCCTAAAGTTGGAGATCATTCGCAAGCTAATGTATTAGTAACTGGTGATACTAATACCAAACGAGCTCACCAGCAACAGCAACAAAATCGGCAACAAAAGGTTGTACCGAAAGAAAAGGCGCCTCCGCCAATTAATGTAATCGGCATAACAGAATTTGCTAGCATACAATCTTTAATGAAATTAGTGACAGCTAAGGAATATAGAGTAGTGTCACTAAACAATAACGTGTGGAAAATCAATACACCGGATTCCGATACATATAGAGCTCTAGCAACAAAGCTCAATGCGGAAGGTAAAGAATGGTTCACATACGAAGATAAAAACGAACGCGCAATTAAGGTTATGGCCAGAGGCCTTCATCCAACGTATACGAAGGAGGACATAATTGAGGACCTAAAGGCAAGAGATCTGCAAATAGAAGATGCAGTAAACATCCTAAAACGAGAGAGAGGTGAGAACAATCAAGTCAAAAAAAGGGGGCTTCCACTCTTCATGTTTACGTTTAACAAAAAGGAGAAAGTTGAAAACATCTTTAACATCAAAGCAATTCTCAATATGAGGGTTAGAATAGAACGGCTTAAGAAAAACACGAGGCTAATACCTCAATGCAAAAAATGCCAAGGTTTCAATCACACGCAAAAATATTGCAGACGGGAGCCAAGATGCGTAAAATGTGCTGGAAAACACAACGCGAAAGAGTGTACAGAAAGTAGAAACACCCCTGCAAAATGTATAAACTGTAAAGGGCATCATCCTGCAATTTATAGAGGCTGTGAAGTAGCCAAAGAACTTCAAAGACTAAGAAACAAAACGCATCAGTTTCCTCAAAACCCTAGGGTTACCAGAGAAGAGAAACCAACTAAAACCCAAGCGGAGCCAAAACCACCAGGTATTTGTACAGAGCGAAAATTTTATTCACAAATTGTACAGCAATCATCTAATTCTACGAATGATAACCCCCTTGAAAGGATTTGTCGAAGCATAGAAGCCATAAATATAAGACTAGCAAAGCAAGAACGTGGTCTAGAAGCTTTATATAAGCGTCTAGATATGCATCAAACCTTGAACGAGGCAACAGCCCTCATATACTAAAATGAGCAGATCATTAAGAATTGTCACCTGGAACGCGAACGGACTAGCGCAACATGTTCCAGAGCTAGAAATTTTTCTAAATTTAGAAAAAATAGATATCTGCCTTATATCGGAGAGCCATTTGACAAAAACATCATTTATTAAAATACGTGATTATGAATGTTACCATGCTGTTCACCCAGGAGGAAAACCCAGAGGAGGGTCAACAGTAATAGTGAAAAAGAATCTCAAACACTATGAAGAACCTAGTATAGAAGAGGAAAGTATGCAAGTTAAAACCATAAAAGTTGAAACTAACAATAATAATGAATACAGTATTTTCTCTATCTATTGCCCTCCACGCTATAATCTAAACAAAGAAGATTATAATAGACTCTTTAGATCACTAGGATCCAATTTTATTATTGGTGGTGACTTTAATGCAAAAAACACCTATTGGGGATCAAGACTTACAACCCATAAAGGAAAAGAGCTATTCGAAGCAGGACGAATAAATAACTGCGAGTTCCACTCTGGAGGTAAACCAACATACTGGCCTGCTGATATAAATAAAATACCAGATCTCATTGATTTTTATGTAACGAAAGGGATCTTCGAGGATTACATGTGCATCGAAAACAGCGAAGGGATATATTCCGATCATACACCTGTTATCATGACACTCAGCACAATGATAATTAATAAGGATAACCTGCCTAAATTAACAAATAATAGAACTAATTGGGACCTATTCCAAGATCTAATTGAAATGCAAATAAATCTACGAGTGCCGATTAAAACACCGGTACAGTTGGAAGACGAACTAGAGGTATTTAACAGTACTATTCAACAAGCAGCATGGGAAAGTTCTCCTGCTAGTCACACAGAATCCCGTAGGAATCAAAATTATCCTATTGAGGTCAGGGAGTTAGTTAGAGAGAAACGGAAGGCAAGAAAAACCTGGCAAAGGACACGCGGCACGGAAAACAAGAAAATCCTCAATTTTCTATGCAATAAACTAAAACAACCTAATAAAAGAAATTAAGAATGAAACTATTAACAAGTACTTAAATGGTCTCACCGAACATAAAGATACTGATTACTCTCTTTGGAAAGCAACAAAGGGATTAAAAAGAACCAAAACGCACGTGCCGCCTATTAAAAATGGGGAAGGAACCTGGGCCAAAAGCGACAAGCAAAAAGCTATTTTATTTGCAGCTCACTTGGAAGACACCTTTCAACCGTTACCTAGGCAAACAGCAGATGAAAACATAATAACAGTAAGCAAAATTGATGAATATAATATTCGATGTGTAACATTACAGGAATTAAAAAATGAGATCAAGTGTAATTTGAACGCAAAAAAAGCTCCAGCATATGATTTAATTACTAGACAAGTCTTAAAAGCCATTCCCGAGAAGGGACTACGAAAATTGGTTCAAATTATCAATGCTGTCTTCAGACTAAAATATATCCCACGGCAATGGAAGGTTGCTGAAGTAATTATGATCCCCAAACCAGACAAACCAGCGAGCGATAAAAAGTCGTACAGACCGATTTCACTACTTCCTGTAATTTCAAAATTATTTGAAAAATTACTGCTCAAGAGACTCAAGCCAATAATAGAAGAGAGAAATTTGATTCCACCACACCAATTTGGATTTAGAGAAAATCACTCTACGATAGAACAAGTTCACAGAATAACGGATATAATCGAAGACTCACTTGAGAATAAGAAGATATGCTCCAGCATCTTCTTAGATGTAGCACAAGCTTTCGACAAAGTTTGGCACAAAGGACTTGAATTTAAATTGCATCGAGATCTACCAAAGCAATTCTATCAAATTCTTAAATCTTATATCGCAGAACGACATTTCCGTGTAAAATATAACCGAGAGTACTCTGAACTAAAGAGAATATCAGCAGGCATACCACAGGGTAGCGTACTGGGTCCTATATTGTACATCCTGTACACCAGAGATATGCCAAATACAGAAGGTGCCACCATAGCAACATTTGCAGACGATACAGCTATTGGAAAGTGTATATCAGAAGCAACGACCAAACATCAAAAAGCAACCGACACAGTGAGTAGCTGGACAAAGAAATGGCGCATTAGCCTAAACGAAGCAAAATCGGTTCACGTAAACTTCACAAACCAGAAAGTTAACTGGATTCCAGTGAAACTTAATTCAAGGCCGGTTCCAAATGCAAATACAGCCAAATACCTCGGCATGACTCTCGATTGCAAGCTTAGATGGAAAGAGCATGTTAAAAAGAAAAAAGAAGAATTGAACATTAAATATAGGAAAATGTACTGGCTAATAGGTAGAAACTCTGAGCTTAATAACAAATTGCTATTATATCAGCAAATACTTAAACCAGTATGGACCTACGGTATTCAACTTTGGGGTTGTACCAAGAAGACAAATGTACAAATGATTCAATGTTTTCAAAACAAAGTGCTGCGTGGCATTGTAAACGCACCATGGTACATTAGAAATGATAACCTCCATAGGGACTTAAACATTGAATGTGTAAGTGAAGAAATACAAAATCATGCGAAGAAACACATTCAGCGGATATCTCGGCACCAAAATGCAGACATACGAAGTTTGTTGGATACCACCAATGCAGTAAGAAGACTTCAAAGGCAGAAATCTTTGGAATTAGGCAGTTGTATTTCATTAGGATAGAGAAAAATAATTACTATGCAAATTCAAACGGGCGTAATCATTGGGCTACTGCCCGTCAAATGTGAATCTTCATTTAAGAAAGATAAATTACTAAATGATTTGTAAATCAGTTGTAATATTAAATTAAAAAAAAAAAAAAAAAAAAAAAAAGATATAAAAATTCAGTCTTCAAGTTCCAGTTTTTCAAGTCATCCTTCAGTCTTGACCGTTTGGGTGCTTCACAATTCGGTGGTCAACTCAAGTTTTTTTAACTCGATTTGTAATATTTTCTCCTTCGTTTTATTTTTGTCGAGAGCCAACTGCTCTATTTCTTTGTTATGCCGCTTGCTCCTAATTGCGCTTGCAATATATCGTTGTTTTTTTTTTTTGACTATCGCCAAGCTTTTCGACCGCCCTAGCTATCCTTTTTTGATTTGCATTAAGCTCCGCTGATAGTAGGTTTAGGGTTTCGCTAAATTTTTCTATATTTTTTTACAAATTTTGCTGGAATTCGATTTGTTTTTCCAGCAGTTTTATTTGTTTCGGTCCTTTGGTTTGCGGTACTTCGGGTTGTTTTTCGTGTAAAACTTCCATTTCCAAATCATTCTGTATTATCGGGGTTGGGGATAAAACAAATTCCCCAATGGTTGGCAAAACATTTTCGGTTTTTAAACTGTTATGGCTACAAGAATCGCAAATAGTCCGCTTACGCGGAACCCCGAATTTATTCGCGGTCGTAAGACCATCTACAGCTTCGCTAAGGCAAACTAGTTGTATCACTTCCTCGTCTAATGGAGTGAATATAACCTGCGCGTTACTACCGCCACCTGTGCCTTTGAGTTCTCGCTTATTGTGGACAAGTTTTTTCCTCAGTGATGATTTATAATCACTCCAAACCTGAAAATAAAAATTTAAATACTTAAAAATTTAAATATGCCAAATCCCCAAACCCTTTTCCACTCCGCGATTTCTTTTATTGGTGGCCCAAGTGCATTTAGCTCGTCTCGCAGCTTTTGCCAAAAGTCTAGAACCACCTCTGGATCCATTTTGCTCAGATTTTTGGCTATATATCTGGTTGCTCCTTCATCAGTCTTACAATTTTTTTCAAATTGCGCACGGTTTATCGTACGTTTTCTTTAATAAATAAATTTTTTGTTTAAAAAATGTAAAACATATTTTTTTTTGTATTTACGAGTACATAAACTCTCGACTTACATTTTATTGTTCTCCATGTTAAATAAATAATACACCGAAAACACAACCACCACAACTCAGGCCTAAATTCGCAGTAAATTTTTCGCGTATTTAGAATGACATATTTTATACTGAGTGCGTTTCACCCGCGGATCACATAATATCGATTTTTTGAACTGCATTACCATCATTCGTTCACTTTTGATACGGCGTTTTCAATAATACGAAAACCACTAAAATCAAATGATACTCCCGCCGCAGTACGTCCGGCGAATTGAATAATCGACGTGAATAAGATTGGTATACTCCATCAAAAGGCCCGCGTCAGACGATGCTGTTTTGGATGGGACACTACTTCAATCACTTTCAATAAATCCTGCTCCGACGATTTCGTCGGTATACTTTAGCCACCTAATAATTATTCACGTTATTTGGCTCTAACCGTTTTAATCTATTTGAACTACAGGAATCGATGGTGACCCCAATTCGGTCACCTACCAATTATTCAGGTTAATCTGCTCCGACGATTATGATGTGTTTGTTTTACCAGAAAGGATGATGACATCACTTCAGTCACCTTCAATTATCTCTCTCGGGCAATTAACAATTTTCGAGCTTATACCGTATACATGTTTTTCATATTTTTTTTTAAGAAATTACATCCCAATTTTCGTTAAAATAAAAGAATTTTAGGGTTTTTGCCTTTTTGATTTTATTTTTATTTTTGTGTGCGTTTTATAATTTCACTTATCCAATAATATTCTTAACAGCAATTTCATTTAAACCTCTTCATAACAAAACATAAAAAAATCAATAATTAAAAAATAAGGCTATAAGTGAAAGCTTACTATATTTTAGTGAGTTATTCCTAATTTTTCACCTTTTTTCCTATGTGCGATGAAACAATTGTAAGTTGGTGAAAATGTGTCGAATAATTTAGTAGTCATTGAGAGAAGTAGCAGATAAATACCGTTATATTTATGTCCCTTTAAATCATAACCTAAAATTCTTATACCCATGTACATATGTACTAGTTCATGCAATATTGTTTTGATTTATCATTAAAAACATATTGCTCTATTGTAAGATATTGAATAGGCTTTATAAAAATAAAAGACACGCCAAGCAACTTATCACTAATCCGTTAATGCGATCCATAACATCACTAAAATTCCCTCTTCTCATAAAATCACAGAATCGATCGTATTGCAAAGCAAAACAAAAGCATACTATATAGATAACTACAACGTAAGAATAGAATAAAAATTATACCCGATAATATACAATCCACCATTTATAATTAAAACATCAAGAAAAGTCGTTTTACTATTGTTTTACGCCAAAACCAAAAACAACAAAACAAATCTTATTGTTTTCCTCCAATTTCTTATCTTTTCCTTGTTATTTTTTCTTCTTCCGAATTTTCTTCATTTCTTGATTATTTTTGCTGTATTATTTTTTATGGTGTTATTTGGGTTTGTGATTAATTATGCTGAAAATAAAAAATAATAACTTTAGAACGAATAAATTTTCTTTATTTAATTTCTTTCTGTGTTTGTTAATTTCTTGTATAACTTTGCGTCCCTCCCTCTCCAAAAAAAAAAAAAAACTCAAACGGGTACACAAAGAAAAGCTCATTTTTGCTATTTATTTATTGTTCAAATATAAATTAAAAACAAAATTTAAAATATGTATGTATGTATGTACCGACAAAAGGGGAGAATATTTGAATTGAACATAAATTGGAATAATTGAGCAGTTTATTTTAAAAGTGGGGCAAGTCCATATTTTGTTGAAACGAGATAATGAAAGACTACAAAATCAATAAATTCAAAAATATAAGGGACTTTGAATTATCTTATTTATTGCGCAAATATTAGGGATTTAATTTTTTTGTTTTGGCTATAAATTGTTTACCGATAAAAAGATCATACACTATTATATTATTATTATCTTAAGCTTTTTGAAAAATGGACTTGCCCTAGTTTCAAAATAAACGACTCAATAATTAATTCAATAAAATTTATTGGATTGGTTGAATAATTAATGAAAAATAAAAATATGTAAATTAAAATAATTTGAAATGTTTTAAACAAAAATAATAACATTAAAAATAAGAAAATCAACGCAACAAATATCAAAATATAACAAGAGTGTGGTACAAAAACAGGGGCTGTTAACCGAATGCTTTTCATTTATCATGTCAAACGCAATTTATTTAAATTTTCTCCGTTTTTCAGCATAACAACGAAATCGAAAAGTTTTTCATTTGATTCCTTCTATTTTTCTACGCTCACTGATTTAACCACTGTGTGTTAATTTAATTTGATTAAGTTAACATTATTTTAAGGTTCGCACATTTTATAACTGTGGCAAGGGGAACAGTCGAATATAATGTGTTTTAGAGATGAAAATTAATTCAGTAGGAAGCGTGGCGAGAAAATGTAATTTAGTAATAATTGTAGAGGTCGGGTATATTTTATTAAATTATATTAAAGCATTCTATTGAATAGATATGCAAATTTATCAATAATATTAATGAATTTAGATGAAATGTTTGCCAAGAACCCACAATTTTTTTTCCTTAAATAATTCGGTGTAAATTCGCTGGCATATATGTACATACATAGAAAAAATTTGGTTTATCAATTTTACTTGGTTTTTGTTAAAATAAGTCAACGTGCTTAACAATATCCTGTGGATATTGTTAAGATAACATATTTTATGACAACATATTTTGTTAGTCCAATCTTCCTTTCTACACAGTAACTTAGTATTCTGTAGACATAAAAACTGTTAGACATAAAAACATAAAATTCATAAATATCGGTCAAAGTACCTGTTTCCTAGGAAGAAAAATTTTTTGATTTAAAAAAAAAAAATGTTCTTGAACAACGGAATACAAGCGGAAGGGCATTGTCCTACATGCAATTTAGAGCATATATTCTAACTAGTTTTCATGTGCTAAAAATTGCTGTAAAAAGAAGATACCAAAAAATTAAAATTGAATTATTTTTGATGGAATAGCTCAATTTAAATTGCTACAAAAATGAACAAAAAAATTTTACATCAATTTTTCATGAATTTATTTGAATTTTTTGAATTATATTGTATACACTGACTCTTTTAAATATTTTTCTCATATACATACATTATTTGGCCTGTTTTAATTTTCTTATTAATCACTTAATAAAATTTAGAATTACTCGTAGAATTCAAATTTTGCAAAAAGTTAAAAAAACATCCAAATTATATGAATCTAGGTAAAATATATGATTGTACTTGCAGACAAATAAATGTAGATGTTAAGAGAGAGAAAGAAATGTATTATATGAATCGCTTCTCAATTAATGGAAGTGACGTTAAACAAAATTGGAGCCTTGTTAATGAAATTTTAACAAAAAACGCTAAAACATCTTCGATTAGCAATATTTTATCCGATAGCGATACTCTGCTTAAAAATGAATTAGACATTTCTAATGAGTTTAATTTATATTTTACTAGCGTTTGTTACCGTCGGTAAAAAGAATCCTCTTACCGGCTGTAATCAGAATTTATCAATTCAGAGGTTCGAGTAACGGTCGATTGCGTTGGCTAGAATCTCAGGAGCTTGGGGTGGATTTTCTCGAACATGAACTGATCATTAATGACCGTATGGGAGAGGGAACACTAAAAATGAAAAGAACCAAACCAAACCAGCTAACTGACATTTAACCTACCTCATTCTACCTACCTGGACATTATTCTCACTTTACCGAATATCGACAGTTCACTTCATGACATCAAAATAACGAATGAAATTAAGAAATTCAACATTTTCTTCAGAGTTAACACAATATAAATTATGAAATCATACCTGATCAGGTCGAAGTCAGGGGAAACCCTGATGGAGGATCGTAGCAGTTCTGACGTGCAAATCGATTGTCAGAATTGGGTATAGTTTCATGATCATTATTAATGTAGTGAATAACATAAAAAGGAAACTATAATTAAATCCAATAAATTTAGTAAATTAAGAAAAATTAATATTTTAATCTAAACCCTACTCTACACCTACACCCATGGCTTAATTCTAAGAAATCATTATTACATAAAAAGTAATAAAAATCAATCAATAATATTTAAATAAAATAAAAAAAATAATAATAAAGAACTAAATATATGTAAATAAACGCTTTAGCTTATCTTAATTAATTTGTTGATTAAAGTTGCATTTTGAGTGATGTGGCGTTGATTGTTGCACATGTCATTTGTATTGTCCCAATACGGAACAAACAATAATTTTGTTTTCTATAAACCGCTTATATAAATTGCACCCGCAATTTCGTAATTTGGTTTTATGTTATGCAAGGACGCACTTTAACACTTGTATGTGGTACTGCTTAATTTTGCTTTGAAAGTTCTTAAGCATACACACAATCACAGATTTCACTAAACTGTATTAATTTATTTTATAGGCTTAGTTATAAGTAGGTATTAAATTTATTGAATTATCAATGCACAATAATTAACTTTGGCTGTGATATTTTTAAGTTTTAGAAAATCGTTTGTTTCACCGGATCACAGTCTTACGGTCACTTTCAAATTTTTTACTGTTAATATTATTAGTACATAATTAATTTAATTTTATTATAACGTATTAATGTTAATTTAGAAATAATCAATTAATTATAATGATTTGTTTTTAGTTCATAATGTTTGTTATTTTATTATTTACAGTCTTAAACATAAAATTCAGATTATCACATTAGCACTTAGTTTATTCACTATATTTAACTGATAACTTTACCGGAATAATTAGATAACGAAACTTTTATTTTATATCACACTTTTAAACTTATGATTATTTATTTCTAATATAACTTATTTATTTACTAATTTTAATTATTTATATTATAGTTTATAATTTTACAAAGAGAGAAAAAAAAATTGTAAGATTTTTAAAGAAACCGATCAAAATTTTTATAAAACTCAAAAAAAATGTCGGATATTTTTATTTATTTTTATTTTCCTTTAATTAATTTACTTTTAAATTCTAGACTCGACTGCCTTTTTTTACCTTCCAAATTTTACCACTTGAATCCATCGTACCCACTATTGCAAAAAAAAAAACAGGTTACTAAACACAATTACAATTACATCCGACTTAACAGATAATAATTTAGGGTAATTCAAAATACTTTAATTCGTGCTACACCCTACTGATACTATAAGGATACTATAATGTCAGCCCGTACAAGATATTATGTAATATTTGAATATCAGTAATATTTGTGTTTGATTATTCGTTTCGACTGCTATCTTTGAAACCATCAATATTGATACGAATATTCGTAACACGTTGCAGACAATTTAAGGACACAATTTTTCGCGAATACCGCATTACCAAATCACGATCTTCCGTATGATTACTGTTCGAAAACATTCTTTATGACACCGGTTTCTAATAGTGAAATATAGTATTAGCTATTATTGAATCGTTGGAACCGAAAGAGTCTATATATAATGAAGGAATTATTAGTAATATTTTGAAAGCTGTTTCTAAATTTATCAGCCCTGTTCTTGCCCATATATTCAATCTCTCCTTTTAAAAGGGAGTAGTACCTAAGAGGCTTAAATATGATACTATTATCCCCATTTTTAAAAGTGGAGACCATAGTGATAAGGGAAACTATAGACCCATTGCGCTGCAGCCAGTTATTCACAAAGTTCTGGAAAAAGCAGTTAAAAACAGAGTTACCATATTTCTGGATCTCTGTAAAATACTAAGCGTTCATCAATATGGATTCCGGCAAGGTATGAGTACTGAATCGGCTATGTTGGAATTTTTAGATGTTATTCATAATGATCTAAACAAGTGTAAGATCTGTGCCGATTTGTTTATTGATGCTACTGAGGCATTTGATATGGTTGATCATAAACTTCTACTATCTATTCTTTTTGATGTTGGGTTTAGAGGTGTGTCAAACAAGTGGTTTGCTTCCTACCTAGATGATAGAGCAGTGAGAGTCAGAATTAATGATACTTTTAGTGAGCTCAAAACTGTGAATGTTGGGGTGCCGCAAGGATCAGTGCTAAGTCCTTTGCTATTTCTAATTTATACGAATTCTTCGATCAATATTTTGCCATTACAACATTTGTATGTTTATAAGGTTTTAAGAGTATTTTTTAAGCGTAGTGGTCAGCATTTAATAAAAGGTGATGCTTGATATAACTTTCGCTAATCACCGTTTTCTTTTTAATGTTCCTAAATTCAATAATGAGCACTTTCGACGCTGTATAGTTGTTACCGCTCCGACATTTTTTAATGCTTTACCCGAACACATTAGACGTCACATTCACCGATCGAAGTAGTCGATGGTTAGTATATTTTTGTTATAATATATTTTTTAGTAAAGCACAAGACAACACAATTTCTTACTTCAAGTTCAGTTACTGCTTCGTGGAAAGTAGATTCAGGCTCTTCAAGTATTTCATAAAAGTAAAATCCGAATTAATCCTTTGTTAATGACTAATCTAAAATTAAATAAGTTTAAATTTAATTCTCTGAAATAAAGTCTAAATTAAGCTTTATGTTATACAAATAAATGAATGTTAATATTCTGTAAGTAGCCAAGTACTACTTAAAATTCCTGAACATATTTCTGGAAATTGATTGTACACAGAAAAAATTATAATTATGTATCTTTCCAAGTCATTGAAATAATTTTGTTACTAATTTAATAAATTCGCGTAAACTGGGTTTAAATTCACATAAAAAATTCAATCACTTGAAAATAATTTAATACAATCCACCATTTTATTAGTATGTTCAATAGGATTAAACGACGAAAAGGACTAAATAGTCGGGTTTTTAGAAAAAAAAAAAACAATTTTGGCGGCCATTTTGGAAAGAAAAAACTTAAAAACGGTACTATTTTTATAATTTTTTCTTAATCCTTATTCTACCTCTAAAATAAGTCATATATTATAATTTTCTGATAATTGGTTTTTTTATATTCGCAGAGACAGAGAAACACCACTACGTCACCAAATTTTGAAATATCATACCTCCTGTATCGTTAACAACACCAACAAAACCCTGCAGTTTTCTGTTGATGCCAAAGCCCGATTTTCTTATACAAGGGTAAAGGGATACATTTCCAGATTTCTAAATTTGGTCTAATAGACGTAACATTATTCATCAAGTCAGTTTTAGAAAATATAGTAGGGGAGACCCAAGCAAATAGGAGATGCAACGTGCACATCACCTCGTAATATAACATCTAAATCTGAAATTTCATAAATCTAGCGGTGTTAGGTTTTGAGTTAGCGAATACACAGGCACCGGCGCACATACATATTGCAGATATTTTCCAGAAATAGTCAATTTGGTCTCCACTATACTTAAGGTGATCATTTCCGTTAAAATCTCGGTCCCTATATTTCTTTATTCTTTGTATAAGAAAGTAAAAAGTACATTCCCTAAATTTATGGTTTTGCGCATTTTTCATCACACAACAGAACAATATTTTTTTTACAAAGAAATAGTATAGTAGTTTATGTTACAAGGCCGAAAAATGGAGTTTCTCGGACAAATATGGGGAATTTCCGGACGAACGCAGCGAGTATGGCAACCCGTATTAGCCCGGGAAACGTTTTCGGCCTAGTGTAATACACTATTTTTTATTCGATTATAAAGGAATATTAAAACTGCGTGTGTAGAATAGTTTAGTAATAATTATTATCAATTTATTAATAATTAATAAACAGCTTTTATAGTTTTTTTTCTATATCGAGTAGCGTTGACGAATATAGTTTTCCAAAGCTATAAACGAAAAAATTCAAAAAATGTAATTGTCAGTAAAATAATTTTTCGTGATTGACAATATAATTACATATATACAGCTACCAACAATACAACAAAATTCTAATTCATGAAGTTGGTAGCCGTTTATTATAAAAATATAAAAATATGTACAATAGTTGTGTAGACGAGTTGTCTATTCTTGCATTTGTTTTTGTATTCTTATAGCTTTATTTATTGTATTTTTGGTTTTATACTCGCCCTTCCATTTTCAACATGGTGAAAAAGTGTATAAAATTAAATATAAAATAAAGTTGCAAATTAAATATAAATAAAGAATTTAATATTAGCAATTGTAATATAAAAACATTTTATCATACACAAAATAAAAAACCTACAGTCCACATTTGATTTTTTTTTTACTTTTTTAAGTGTGATTTTCATGAAGAAGAAAAAAAAAAAAAAAAAAAAATTGTAATTGAATTTATCTATATTAGTACGATTCGCTAGTATATAAAGCACAGGACATTCTGTATATATAGAATGTAAATTGTGGTATAGTCAGTCCAGTCGCCGCGGCCTGATGAGAGGATTGATTTTTTCATAATCATAAGCTCATCAGTTCGAAACTGGATTGAATTCTCTTACAACATATTAAATTAAAAAAAACACATTTGATATCTAAGTTGTTTACCGACAAAATTAACAAACGTTCTTAATATTCTATGAATTGGTTTTACTTTTCCTACATTTTTTGAACTTAACATTTCCCCAGGTGGTAGTTTTTGGTTCGATTTTATCAAATTTGTGCTGTCTATGTAATGTCTATTGACTTAATGATCACACGATTCGTAGCCAGCTTATATTTCAATTTAACCAGAATGATGTTGTTATGCTTTTTTTTTATATTTTGGTTTAAATAAATCAATTATTAAAAGAAAATGAAAATGATTTTCTTAAATGATGCTCATACATGTTTAAATTCAAACATTTATGAAAATATCGCAGAGATTATAATTAAGAATTTGTAGCGTTTTCATTTAAAAATTTGTCTTATGTTTTATGTATTTTACTATGCTAAGTTTGGCTTTTTCCTTGTTTCTAATTCATTTATAAAAGCTTCGTTTTTTAGACTATGCCCTTGTATAAACGGAACCATCTTTATGTAAATAGAACCGGCATGTGAAAAATGAACTTAAAATAAGGGACATAGAAACAGTAAAAAATAATTTATTTTCATAGAGTTTGTATGAATAAACATTTGTGTTTTTTCTGAAATCGCTAAAAAACAACTCAATGTCTTACTAATTTAAAACACAGGTTCTCGAATTTCCCTTGTTTCCAGCAATAATCAAAAGAAAATAAGTGAAATTAAATTAAAACACTTTCTACAACAATAACAATATGTATTAAAAAGAGAAAATTCAATTAAACGACATCCTGATTTATCCTTGTCTAAAACCAATAGTAACACAACACATCTCCGCTCAACAATCAAAATTAAAATAAATCAAAAAGAGCCAAACAGAAAAAATTAAATTAATACAATAATCGTGAAGAAAACAAAAAACCAAAACAATCTAGCATACTTCGCAAATTTAAAATAACAATAGAAAGATATTCGAATTAAAATTTGGATAAAGGCAATGAAAGAGTCATCTCATTGTATTGTTTATAAATTTCGAGTTATGAGTTTATGAGGTATATTACAAAACAACAACATTTTAAAGTTCAAAAATATTTTATTTTTGAAGACAATTTTTACTAAGAAATAGATAATTTCATGACTCGATTTTTCAATCAAATAAAATTACATATTTCACGAATGTTTCCATTTACAATAGAAACAAAACAAAAGCTCATAATTCCAATAAACTAGAATAGTAAATCAAAATAATCGTTTTCCCATATAGTTTCATTGTAAAGAAAAGTTTCATAGTTTCATAATTGTATTAACCTTATTTTAAGCTTAGTAAAAAATACACTCGATACTGGAGGCTCTTATTTATACTACAGTAGACTCTGATATAATTTAGGTCGCTTTGATATATTTCGTAACTACTTGATCGATCCGAGATTATTAAATTAATCGTAAGTTTTGATTTGTTTTCTCCACGAACAAAAGCATACTTAAACTTATTTTGAAAAAGGAGTAGAAAAATACTATGCGTATTTAGCATCATGAAGGATTAGGCTGAATTATTAGTGTTAAACAAATGTACTTATCCGTAAATCCTTTATCCAATACTAGCTAGGAAAACTCAGATAAATCATATTTGGATTCCATTTTTTATTTTTGTTTGTAAGTAGCAGAAATTTTATAGAAAAGATACATTTAAAAGGACATTTAAATCTCCAAATAAATTTACTTCTTCTCATGATTCGGTTTAAAACTCATTTGTTCACATAATCCTATCTCTAGATTTATGTAATAAATATGACTGTTTTTTTCAACTTGACCACATTTTATTTATTTTAAGCTAAGACAAAACAAGACCGTCTAAATTGCACCATAAACTAATTTTCTAACCATTCTCCTTTAAGAAAATATAATAAAAACAAAAATAAAACTTAGCTTTTTGAAACATTTAAATTCATTCTTGAGGAGTCATGAATTTGAACTCCAAAAATAAATAAATAATAAAATTATTCATAAGTTGATGAGAAATGATTTTTAGCCAAAAAATAATAATATTAAAAAAAATACATTTTAGAGTTTTTGTTTTACATATGTACTCCATTCATACAAATTCATCATAATGACAACTAAATTTGTCTCCTTAATCTAATAATTTTTCATGATTTTATGTTTTCATCTTTCCTTGTATTATATTTTTTTTGTTTTTTTTTTTGGTTGCCTCCAATGTTCTCGGATCACGATGTACTACTGTGTGCTGCGGTATAGAATTTTTTTTTGTCTACCAACCAACAAAATTGTTTATTTTCTCGTTGTGCTTTTTTAATTTTTTTTTTTTGAAAAATAAAATAGAAAATTGAAATTTGAATTTTTATACAATGAAAAAATAAACAAAGAAAAATATAATTCTGATTTATTATGAAAGATTATTCATATTTATATTTGAGCAAAATCACATAAAAAAACTAGTTGAAACTTTCACTTTGAGGGAAACAATTTTTTGTTGTTTTAGAATTTAATGAATGCTGTTCCTCTAAGAAATTATGGTTAGAAATTAAAACACGTATTGTTCGTAAATTTTGAATTTATCTAACCATAAATAGAGTTGTGTTTCTGTAATTTTAGAAAATAGGTACAAAATGGGGTGACTTGGGGAAAAGGAAATATTTTTTATTTAGTATACATATTTATTAATGTTAGCAAATTATCATTTTATAATCACCATATTTCTCTGAGATGGAATGATAAGTTAGATGATTTAGTTATTTTAAGGATTCTACGTACGATAATTCATTATAAAATAAATATTTGTATGACGGCTGGGTGCGTCTCAATAGGGTAAGGGTTCACGATCTAAACTCCAATACTACAGCTACGTAGAAACTGCTAAATATGTCTAGTATACCTCCAAATGATTAAACCCGGCAACGATATAAATCATTAGCTAAATACCAGAGGCAAGCAATTGTAACCGCAAAAGTCGACCGGGGTGGTGCTTTGCCGCCAAATGCTCTATTAAATCATTACATATATTCACGTGTTGAATTTTTTAATACAAACTAGTCTCAGATTCCGAACCCATTGGAGCTCGCATCCCTCAACATCATCATCATAAAGAAAAAATTTAGGTTTCCATATTATTTTACAAAAATTTATTTAATGAAAATTCCATGATCCTAATAAAAAAAATAATTAACCTAATTTGAATAAAATTCGCAGAAGTCTATTAAATTATGTAACACTTCGCGTGACCTGGAGGATATCCAATTTAAATAACATGCAAAATAAAACAAAAAACAAATTGAAACAAAAATTATCCTCCAAGTCATGCTAATGTAATAAGAAAAATTGAACCTACGCAGTATGTGACAGTTTTGTTGGGATTGACACTGAGTCCTTCCTTTTAACACCACTGCCATATTATATTGAGTGCATTTTGCGTGCGATCATAAATGACCTCATTAAACTTGCCTCTGATTATGATAGCCACATCACTCGCATAGGCCTGGACATCAAACCCATGCCTACTCAGAAGGACCAGTAGTCTGTCAATAATCAATGACCACAAAAGAGGAGATAGTACGCCTCCTTGTGGACAGCCCTTTACGGCCCTGATGGTTACTGACTCGCCACCTAGTCTGGCAGTAATCTCACGATGTTCCAGCATGGAACGGATCTACCTAATTGTAGAAAGCGAAACCCGTTTTTCCATTGTGATACGACAATACATTGCCGCTGCACATTCCCATTAGCTCGCGTCGCAAAATCCATGCAACTCAATGCTTTAACGAGACGCTAGCCATCGTGGAACCTGTAAGTATTGCATATTACTCAAATCTTTACGTAGACATTCCCAATGGATTTTTGTTGGTTTTGGCAGTTCTTCGTTCCAACCAATATCTTGCAGCCAGGTGCTCTGAAATACGTTTATTACTCGAACGATTGTAAGAGCAAGCCATCCCAATGGATCGAAAATTTTGTTTGATTCTGACAACATTATTCGTTTTGTATGCGTTGTCTGATTTTCGAAATTGGTGGAGAAATGAAATTTATCGGTTTTAAGACTCCATTCCAAATCCAAGAACTTTGTTACTCTGGATGCTCTGCGACTGTCAAGCTACCTGTCGTGTCATTTTTGTCGCAAATTTTTGGACGAATTTCCTTGTCATTTGATGACCAATACCTCATGTTAAATTTTGATGTTTGTAGAATTTTGGAAATGCTGATTTGTAATTCTACTAGCTCTTGCTTCGAATCGGCTCCTGTCATCAAATTCTCCGTATGGTCCAATTCTTCATTCTCCTTCATAAAGGGCAACGTACAAATCTCGAAATTGATTATCGCCCTCAAATCTTCTTTCCATTGCTCGTAGTCGGTTTACTGATACCTTAAATGTTAGATTAATGTCAGTTGGAGGCTCAGGGAATGGTAGGCTGACGACAAATTTTCCTTCTGGGCTTCTCGAAGTTATAGTACAAAATAGCTCCTCACACTTTTATTCGCCTTCAGATAATTGCACGTAACGATGCGTCAATGTCGATCAATGAATTAAAACATTATGTCGAATTTTTCTGCTGCTCAACGAATCCTCGTGCCAAGACCCAGCCAAGTGATGTCTTCTCTGCGACTAAACGATAATTTAAATGTAATCTTTTACCTCCAGTTATGCCATAGTAAATCTCGGTACCAAGCAGAATGTCAACTGGACCCCTTCTGTTCTTCTGTTGAATTTTGGATCAGCTAAAGTAAATCCCTTCAGTTGGTCACACTCAGCTTTTTTTGCTACAACGTACGGTTCAACTTCACATTGTGCGTATTGCTTATTAATTGACCGCACTGATAGATGCAGTTTACCCCGTGAATGACCCAGATTCGCGTATCGAAGAATCCAATAGCGATCTGGCTTGGGTTGTCGCCATGACCTGATCGCCATGACCCGCCATGAATTGTTGGATAAAACAGTTTGATTTGTATCGGTGGTCGTAGCTTGTGATGATGGGCTAATATTTGCTCTTTTTTCCATGTGTAACAACATATGATGTTTTCGTTGACAATGGCGACATCTGACTTTAGACCGACATGCTTAAACGATTTGATTGAAGTTGAAGCAGTTGAAAGATCGCTTTTCTTCGTCATAGCATATTCGTTGTTGACTCGTGGACTAATATCACAAACAAAACGATTTTATATAATAAAACAAAATATTTTGGTTTTCTCACTTTCTTTAAAGTGATATTTATTTGATTTGAAAATGAAATTACGTTCGTTTCGGATGTTACTCAAAGTAGTAACTGGGGAAAACTGCATCTTTCAGTGCGGCTAATTAATAAGCAATACGCACAATGTGAAGTTGTACCGTACGTTGTAGCAAAAAAAGCTTTATCAAATTTCTATCAAACACTAACTAAAATTATGCTAAAAACTACTTTTATACCCTATTTTGCGCCTAGGTGCCTTGTGAATCTTCGTTCCCCCTTATTTTATGTTTTATTGTTTCCTAAAGGGGTGGTACTGCCCTTCTCACAAAAGATCTTACAAAAGATTGAAAACATGACTGAGAAAGTACTTAGGAAAAGACGACGGAATATTAAGCAAAAACTACATAAACTGATTGTTCAATGGAGATCAGCTCAACAAACAACAGTTCAGAACAATGAATAAATACAGATAAATCATGAATTCTACCATAGAGTACATAATATGATGGACATTACTTTTAATAATCAGGAACAAAAATTACTGGAGAAAGCACTTAAATTTAATATTGCTCCGCCTAATAATTCTACACAAACAACACGATATCTACTTGATATTGAAAACTCAATAAGACGAACAAATGAACAACATCAGGATGACATACGGAGACTTATTGCAATTGTTATACGCAAGAACAAGCAAACTACAAACCAAAACATCCACAAAATCGAACCACAAACAGCGAAGAACATTAATGTTAAGTTATTGGAGAATGACCCTCTAATAACAAAAGCCGATAAAGGGAATACACTTGTTATAATGAAAATAGATAACTATAACTCGAAGATTGATGACTATAACGAAAACAATGACATAGTTGAGCTCCAAGAAGACCCAACAAACAAATATCACAAGATGGTCAGTAAAATGATTAACAACTATTCTATGTTGTTTAACCCAGGACAAAAAAAACGACTTAAAACCAACGGCACCAAAAGTTAGAGCACTACCAAATATTCACAATCCAGAAATGACCATGAGACCAATATTAGACTTCACAACCGCACCAGCGTACAAAGTTGCTAAAGAAATTAGTTATTTTCTAGGAAAAAATATACAATTACAAAACGATCATTCAATCAGAAATAACATTGAACTAATCAACAAAATAGAATCAATAGATATACCAGCTACAGCAAAACTGGCATCATTCGACATAACCAACATGTATACAAACCTCAAGAGACAATTCAAATAACCAAGGAACTGTTACAGAAAAACCGAACCAGGAAAGAAAAAATTTGACGAAATTATCACTCTAGTCAAAACAGTCACAGAACAAAACTATTTTCAACAAAATAACAAATTCTATTCACAGACTGATGGACTTCCAATGGGGAACCTTGTATCAGGAACCTTAGCTACCATATACTCGTACATGAATCACTTTGAAAATCAGCATATATTAACAGAATCGAACAACAAAAACCAAATAATCAGGTAGAACAAAAGGTAAATTTCACAAAACATAAACAACAAACATCCGAACATAAAATTTACTCTACAATCAGAGACGAACCAAGCCATTCATTTTCAAACAAAATAAATATCACGTTAAAGAAAGTGGCAAAACCAAAATACTGTGTTTTATTCAAACATTCAAAAAGCTTGTGATCGTTGCTGTTACACAGCGGACATGTTAGTGTGGTGGTATTACTGCTGGTCGTTGTAGCGAATGCATTTTACTTAACTATTTTCGTCGATTTGGAGAAGATTTCTTTGATGTACATGCTTTCAATAACTCCAACACATCTGTGCGGTTTTCTAAAAATTCAAAAAACACCGACAGTTCGGGAAAATCGTTATTGTCAATGCTCTGTTGTGACCATAATGCTTGCATCTCCAAATCTACTTGGTTTAATAAAATATACATAAGCATTGCAAACATTTGAGACCACGCAGTGCTTCATCCAAAGTGTCAAGTAGTGATCGAATATTTGCTGCGGTTGGGTTGCTGATTTGTTACGTACCATTCTAGTTTCTACTAGATTTTTTTATTTTTTTTTTCTTGTTGGTACGACAAATCTTACACGTATGTGTAAGAGATATAGATCTAACACACCATCATCTCCATATCCCCAATAAAAAGAGATCAATTTATTTCATTGAATAATTCACATAATTATTAGATCAAAAATGTTTTTTAGATGTTTATAATAAAGTGAACAAAAAAAATAATCAATATGTAATAAATAAAAAAACTAAGAAAAACAACACTGATTAGGCACAAGAAATAAAAAATAAAAACTATGCTGAATAAAAACTCACCTGACAACTAATCCAAAGAGCACTCTTTAGGTATGCTTGTTCGTGTGGCTGTAAATTGAAAGTTATTACCCGTGCACCAAACACTATTTTTTCCCTTAGTTATTGAAATTCGTTGATTTTTTTTTTCTTTTAACAATAATTTCAAAATTTAAATAATGAAACAACAAAAACTTCGTATATTATTTCTTTAAATAGGTAGTAACCAATATGCATATATAAAATAGCACAATATGTTACTTTTTTCAACCTTGAAAAAAACTATTAAAGATGGTCCGACTGAACTATTGAGATGGTTGTTATCCACCAAATTCCTCCGGCGTGCCTGTTAGAAATCTTTTTTCCTTTCTTCAATTAAGTTGAAATTTGGTAGATGACCTCTTTATTCCAAAATAATTTATCCAAGAATACAATCTGTGTAGCTAACTTTTTTGGTAAAGTGGAAAGGACTCACTATTCATAAATGCGGAGCATCCCCGTCAACCAGTAAAAAAAATAGCCAAAAAAAATTATTTAATTCTAAATTTGCACAATTAATATGTCGCTTAAGCTGCTGAATGTGGTCAGCTTGACTGAAAAATTATAACCTTTACAATTCCCCTAATAACATTTATAATAAAGAACGGTCAGATTATCTATTCTACCACAGTTTCACCACAAAACAGTCGTATACCCCTACATCCAAATAACAATAAAAATCTCAATTGCTCACTACGTACTGATTTTTTTATATTATGTGCTTATTAATTGTGGTATTACCTATTAAATATTACTAAATATATAAAAAAAATCAAATATAAAAGTAATCAATCAATTGACGGCGGTGTGGCGTTTCTTGTCTTGGTAATATGGCCGCAGTCACATGTGTATTGCGTAGAAATCTCTCTGCGTCACCCCGCAGGAAAATAGTTGTCCTCAACCGGGCCTAGGTCAGACTGAGTGGTGTGATACTCCTTCTGATATGCTCTTTTCCCTAATCCATGAATTTAACCCCGAAAGAACCGTATAATAGTTGTCCTCAACCGGACCTAGGTCAGACTGGTGATCTGTGCTGCATCGAATAATTTATTCTACAAGGTTCATGAATATCTCGAAAATTTCTTGTTCCCGCTTTGCTCTCGTTTTGAGCTGCTCGGTATCTTCAATATTATCACTTTTTAATTCACTCACGTAATTTAATAACTTGGTCATGCTGCCCTTTGCGTTGAAGCGCAGTTTCTTTAAGCTCTTTAATGGCTCTAAGTTAGTGGCTTACACTCACTCATTACAGGTAATTGCTATGTTAGAAAACTTAAGGTTATATCACGTTACACTAAAATTTTTATGAATATTTTGCCAGCCAAATTTGATTGATAACAATTATGTTGACTTTTCAGCTATTGCAGAGAACACTAACCGAGAACGAGCACACTTTTAGTTCAACACAAGATACAGTTGCAACATTTGCAAATAAAGCGTGACACAAAATATTCTTAAATAAGCACAATATAATTAAAAATGCACATATGTATGTAAACTAGTCTTTATTGTAATTATTAAGAAATATATAGCAGTACAAAAAACTAAAATCGCTTCATTTATCTGATTTGGTGCGTTTTATCTGCGTGCTATTTCGTTCTCGAAAATTTTGGCTGCTAAACTAGCAAAAAAATGGAAGAGTTTTTCAAAGAAATGTCAGACAAAAAAGAAAATACAAATCAACGAAAAGAAGACACCAAGGAAAAAAAAGCATAGAGAGCAATTTTGGTGGCAATACTAGAAATAAAAAAGTATTAAATTCTAATGTTTATATTTTTGTTTTTGTTTAGAAGATTTTTTTTAAAATAAAAGTGAAATGAAAATAAACTAAAAACTATTTATAAATTAATTATAATACGCTTCGTTTCTCCCTTATGCTTTAGTATAGCTTCAGATAAATTTACATTATCGTTTGATGTGACCTACTAGCGTAGAGCTTTTACCTTCTGCCATTTGAGATTCATCGCTGGATTGCCCGTCCTCCCATAAGTCGTCATTCTCAATGCACAGATTGTGTAAGACACAACATCCTAGCACAAACTTGCACATTCTCTCCATTGCGAAGAAGTCCAAGCGCTTGAGCTGTGGAAACCGTTGCTTGAGAAGCCCAAACGTATTTTCGATTTTAATATATTTAATTTTATTTTGGTCTAAATTCCCAAAATCCTTGTTTGGGGTTAGCAAAAAGTCCCTTAAAGGATAAGCAGCCTCTCCTAAAACATGATACTGGTCCCCACATATTCCCGGAAGTTTTTCGAGATCGGCGATAATTTAAAAATTCTCGAAACGTGTATTTTACTTGGCGATCCAATACACACATCAAGAAATTACTTGTCTCCATCGCATATCCCTTGCAATGTCAAAGAGATCAGCCCATGACGATTTACGTACGTTGATCTGACTTTATTTGCAGGTTTCCTGATAAATACGTAGCCTGCATCTTTGCAGCCAATGTCATTCGGAAAACCAGCGAGCTTAAATTTTATTTAGTAGTTTCATTACCCGTTGTTGGGAATTTTATATGCGCTGCCGAAATATCGAACAAGAACTCCATAAAATTTGTAAGGTTCCTGTGAGCGGCTGACTTTGCAATGCCGCAAATAGATTTGCTACTTCCATGTAGCTTTCTTTGTTACCAGGCAATCTTAAACTAATTTTCAAGTTAATTATTTTTGAAATATTTTGAAGATAAAATAAATTATTACCATAAGAAAGCCAACATTGCTATTCTGCACTTATACCCTTTCTTCCACCAATTAATTTGGCATTGAATGTTTAGAGATTTTGTAGTGGTAACTTAAGTGGTCTGACACTTTCGTCGATATTCGAAAATGAGCTAATAATCGCAAATTCACGAGAAGCAATGTTTTACGAATGACAAATTAAAAAATGGCGACTTTAATAGAAAAAAAACAATTTAATTTTAATTTTCAAACAGAAGAGCTGGTACACTGGCTCTACACCGCCGTAGTGAGACCTGTACTCATGTACGGGGTGGGTGTTTGGTGGCCAGCTCTGGACAAGGTAACTTACAAAAGTAAGATTGAGAGAGTGCAAAGAACGGCCTGTATGCTTGTTAGCGGGGCATTGAGGTCGACACCGACAAGTGCCTTAGAGGTTATGTTGCACCTTCTTCCGGTCGACATTTTTGGTAAACAGATGGCGGCAAATACGGCTGTACGACTTGCAGCCGTCTCTCAGTGGAGGTGTCTTAATATAGGACACTCTACTATCGTCAGATCGTTGAAGGATGAGCTGGCGAATCTTGACTACATTAAACCTACTCTACGCTTCGAGAAGCGATTTCGGACCTCCTTCCCTTCAAGGAAATCCTGGAGGGATAGACCGTTATCGGAAACCGAAGCGTTGCAATTTTTCATAGATGGCTCCAAGCTAGACGGCAAAGTAGGAGCTGGAGTATTCTGTGACAAATTAAATGTAAATATTTCTATTCGTCTCCCTGATTACTGCAGCGTGTACCAAGCTGAAGTCGTAGCGATTGAGGAGGTCATGACGTGGTTGAAGCATAATGTGTTATCCTCAGACGATATCACAATCTATGTGGACAGTCAAGCGGCGATCCGGTCGTTAGAATCGGTGTCTTTTGCGTCACGGGTGGCGTTGAGTTGTCACTCATCTCTAAATGAGATGGGTGAGCATTTCAACATCCAGGTAGTCTGGGTCCCAGGTCACTCGGGCGTCATGGGGAAATGCAGGGCAGATGAACTTGCTAGGCATGGTACGACTCTCCAGCTGCAACCGGAAAGGGTAAGTCTGGGGAGGCCTATCACAGCGCTGAGACAAGCACTTGGGAAGCAGGCGCTATCCTCAGCGGGGGAAAGGTGGTCTAACACCCTCACCTGTAGAGTTGCAAGACAAGTTTGGCCAAAGCTGGACTTGGGGCGCACTAGGGCATTAATATCCTTACGCAGACGTGAATTAATAACGGTCGTAGGAATTCTCACGGGACACTGCCTTTTTGGAGAACATGCAAGAAGGCTGGGTCTGGAGGCTAATGACTTCTGCAGAAGCTGCTTGGACGAAGAGGAGGAAGAGACGTTGGTCCACTTCCTTTGCTCATGTCCAGCATTGGCTCTCAGAAGGCACAAACACTTAGGTAAGTTCAGGATGGACTGCCTCTCGGATCTCGAAAACATTAAAGTGCGGGACGTCTTACGCTACATAAGTAGCTCGAAATGGTTCCAATAGGGGTAAAAGGGGATACATCCTGTGGTATCACAATGGACCGTCACCGGTCTAAGTGTGCGTAAGCAGCCACTCCAACCTAACCTAACCTAACCTAATTTTCAAACACAGCTAATAATCACAAATTCTTACGACACAATATTTACGAATACAAATCACAAATTTCAAAAATGGCGTCGCGCTTGTTTATTATTTGTATATTTGACATTTATCTTTGTTGGTGTTAGTTTTGCTGAAAAAAAAAATTACCAAAAAATTTAAATTTGTCAAAATTGATTTACATCAAAAAAAAACATCAATAATATTTTCCCATAGTACGCAGAAAATTGCTGTAAATCATTTTGTTTTGATTTACTGTAATTTTTTTTTGTACCATAGAACTCCACATTAATTGTAACATGTTTGTTACTTTTGTTTTTGTTTTTGCTCATTCTGCAATAAGTATTTGGTTGTCGTTCAGCAGACTCCTTTCATCCCGGAATAAGCGATCATCGTCTTATCTGGATTGATTGTTCTAAATGAAAACGATCAAATGCTCACTGCATTTTTCCATCAAAACCACACGCGTTCAGCATACACCTATAATTCCTTGAATATACCCCTATTAAAAAATGAAAAATTCAGCAGTATATATAAAGAGGCCCTTACATCTACCTACAAGCAGGCAATTTCTGAAAGTAGAACTCGCAACCAGTGGCAGACTGTAGATTGCATCAAACTTGCTTCGCAGACCATTATAAGAAAAAAAAACCTAAAGCCAAAAAGCAGACGGGCAACGGTCCACTACAAGAGTGCTTTTCATGTCAGGAACTCTCACCCTAAAGACCCCCAGGGCCTCCACCTACTGAAAACGAGACCAGATTAACCATCCAGAATATTCGTTCCGGTACTGCTCCTGGCAAGGATTTAATGCGATACTTGGGCACTCATCTGACCTTAGGTCTAATTCGGCCTTATACCATCCTAACTCGGTGTCGTCAGGCAATTAGCATCGCTCGGCAGATGAGACTTTTTATTAAGAAACACAAAGTGCCTTTCAAGAGAAGTATTACCATGTACAACACAACAGTTGTACCCATGATTACTTATGGTCTGAAAACGGCCGCACTCACTCATGAAAACCGGCGCCAATTGAAGCAGCATGAGCTAGCGGAATTCAGCACAAATAAGCCCAGTACCCAAGGTCTCAATACTACGTGGTAACCATTACCAAAAGGATAAAAGTACACAGAATAAATTACTGCGGTCATATCCATCGTCCTGGTCTAAACCATATTCTGAGCACAGAAACGATTAAGGAATATGTTTTGCTGTGCTACAGTTGAGTCTGCGATTCGTCAGAGAAAGAAAACCATTAATTCAAAAAGCACTGTAATACTGAGGGGTGATTTAAATAATCGATAAGCCCTAGATTTCTGATTACATTTTCCGAATCTACTGTTGAGGGCTGTTGTAAGGCTTGGTCGGTGCCACGCGTTTGGCCATCATCGGGCGACAACTTTTTGTGTCGAGTTCTTCTAGTCAACGCCATAGAGTTCGGTCAGATTTGTTGGCACTCTCTACTTTGGGAACGTTACTTGTTCCATTTGTCAGTTTTCTGCGATTTCCGAATGTTCCTGCCTTCCCTTTTGGCTCGCTGGTTGGCTAGTGATTTACCGTTTTGCTACTGCCTATTAAGGTTGACACTAAGGGCCTAGTAATTCGAGCCAATTCGGTAATTTTGCATTGCCTTGGGGCTGTTCCGTTCAATAGACATGTTGCATGCTGTTTGTATATCCTCAAAAACCTCAAAAATGTTCTGTTTTCGCCCCATGACTACTGCTGTGATTTAATAAAAGCAAAATTATAGATATAGAAACGGAGTTGGATAGATAAATGTTGCTTGCACTGGGAGGTATGTTGGGTAGAACACTTAAAAAATAAAGAGAAAATAAGAGAATTAAAGGAAAAATAACAATAATAATAATTATTTTAGTTTAAATATTGTGGTTTACATTAGTTGTGAGATTCGACACATCACAAATAATTGCACAAGTGAAATGCCAAAACTGAAATATGGTGAGTGTCGGCAAAGGCGATGGTGGCGGCAAGGTGTCTTCCTGTGGAAAGCAGGGGAATGTGAATAATTAGCAAACCTATCTTTTGGTTTCTATCAAAAATTACGGTGGTTAAAGAGATATTTAAGTTCATATTCAGTTGGCCATCTACTGCCAGTTCCCTCTGCTTTTCAGAACTTACGGCTATAACAGGGGAACACTGTCCAGTGGCTCAGGGAGGCCATAGAGACTATTAAGCCATGGGAGGTTGCACAGCTGATCGTGGCCGAGGCGGAAAACCTGCCTCGAGCCAAGATAGCGTTCGGCACCTTCCCAAATAGTGCTGAATTGCCCTCGGAGAAGGTTTTTGGTTTGATCAATAGCCAAAGCGAGGACATGCCGGCGATCAACTGGATAGTGGGCAAGAGAGAGGCGAAAGGCACTTCAGCCTTTTTCACCTTCTCTATGGACCACTCTTCAGTTGAGAAGCTCAAGCGAATTGGCTTTATAACCAACTACAAGTTGGGACTGTTCAACTTCATCCCAAGGGTGGTCAGGGTGATGCCAAACCGGCGTCTTTGGGCGGGACCCAAGTGGTCAAGCCTGTGGAAGCTACGGTGGTGGCACCCATAGCCAAGACCACTGGGGTGGCGGCCCACTCCAGGAAACAAGTGAGGAGAAGGCGCGAAAGAGATAGGAAGGCCGTCAGGGGTTCGACGGGGGAAGGCCCCGCAAGGCTCCCCCGCGAAAGCCACTGGTGAGGCCTGGAGGCTCTCAGGCAGCGGGGGCCAGCAGAACGGGGATGGAGGACATTGGTCAGCCATCGTCCGGGCACAGAACGCATGCGGGTGGTGGCGGTGCGGAAAAGGAGGCTAAGCAGGGCCTTCTGAAGAGGCCCTCGGAAAAATGAAGGCATACATCGCCTGCCTGCAGGCGAGGTATACCAAATCTAGTGGGTAAGTTAATTTATCATAACGGAACTGAGAGTCCAAGAGCGGCCATTTTGGCCAGTTCACAAATTAATTTTATTCCCATTTCAGAGTTCATCTCCAGGGACTTGGTTGCAGTAATGGTGGAGGTTCTGGGTGAAAGAGGCAAACAGGAGGCTATAATAGCTTCCGCCTACTTTCCTGGAGACTCAGAGTTAATACCTCCACTTGAAGTTATTATTGCAAACGCAATTGGCTGGCCATCAATAACAGCCAATTGGCTGGCCATCAATAATTGGCTGGCCATCAATAACCCACATCAATAACAGGGGTGAGTACCTTTTTAAATTGCTGATCTCAAATAATGTAGACATTGTCAATAGGGGAATGAAATCTACTTTTATAAATGCGATTAGGGCAGAGGTCCTAGATTTGACACTTGCTAGTCCGCATTTCAGCGACTTGGTCAAAAACTGGCATGTGTCTGAAGAGACCTCATTATCGGATCACTTGCACATCAGATTCGATTTGGCGGCTGAGACCATGCAGAGTAGGAAATCAGAATTTCAAAACTGACCGACTGGGACTCTTATAGAGCGTCACTCGAAACAGAAATGCCCTCGGTTGTGGGGAACATAGAGTCTCCAGAGGGATTGGAGATCTGTACAAAGCAGCTGTATAATTCTATACACTTGGCTTACGAGAACAGCTGCCCGGTTAAGCGAAGAGAGTTCATAAAGATGGTCGCTTGGTGGAACGGGACGCTGGGTAAACTGAGGAAAACTCGAGAAGATTATTCAACAAGACTAAACGTACCGGTGAATGGATTGAGTATAAGATGGCCTTGACAGAATATAATCTCGAATTAAGAAGATTCAAAAGGGCTACGTGGAGGAATTTCTGTGAGGGAATTAATGAATTGCCCTCTGCAGCTCATCTCCAGAAAGTCCTTTCCAGGAAACATTCAAATGGTTTAGGACTTCTCCAGAAGCAAGATGGGAGGTTCACTGAATACCGGAAAGAAACTTTAAAGGTACTGTTAGATACCCACTTTCCGGATTCAGTAGCGGTAGGACTCCAAGAGCACCTTCATGATCCCTCAAGTGAGGTGGGCTGAGCGCCTCACAGTAGGATCTGGAGTCTCTATGGGAAAATATTCACACCCAGCAAGGTGCGATGGGCTCTTGGGTCTTGCAAACCTTTCAAATCCGTTGAAGGGGATGGTATCTTTCCAGCTTTACTTTAAAGAAGTATTAAGGAAATACTCCCAGCTTGATCCAGATGTTTCGGGCAAGTTATGATTTAACTATATTCCGAAAATGTGGAAGATGGTAAATGTGGTCTTTATACCAAGGAGGGGCAGGGGGTCGTCCAGACCCCCAGGCCAGGGCATATTGGCCAATTAGCTTCACATCGTTTCTATTGAAGATGTTGGAAAAAATCCTGGGCTATCAAATTAGAAGTGAGGTCCTTGGAAAAAATCCGCTGCATCGGGACCAGATTGCATATCAAACTGGTAAATCCACTGTGATTGCCCTTAGCGGTCTAGCCACGAGGATTGAAAAAGCAGTGACATATAAAGAAATTGCACTTTGTGTTTTGTGGACATTGAGGGGGCGTTTGATAATACCTCCTATGGATCTATAGAGAGGGCAGCAATGGAAAAAAGGTTCCGCTTTCTACAATAAGGTGGATCCGTTCCATGCTGGAACATCGTGAGATTACTGCTATACTAGGTGGCGAGTCAGTAACCATCAGGGCCGTAAAGGGCTGTCCCCAAGGAGGCCTGCTATCTCCTCTTTTGTAGTCATTGGTTATTGACAGACTGCTGGTCCTTCTGAGTAGTCATGGGTTTGATGTCCAGGGCTATGAGGATGATGTGGCTATCATAATCAGAGGCAAGTTTGATGAAGTAATTAAAAAACTGAACTGGAAGCAACATTTGTTGAAAGTTCAAGATAGTGCCACCAAGGCTTTCTGGGTCATTGGTTGTTTGGTGGCCTAAAATTGAGCAGAAGGCAGCGCATACCTTATTGAACAAGGTTAAGCGTATAGCCTGCATCGGTGTTACGGGCTCAAAGAAATCATGTCCAACCACAGCGATGGAGTCACTTGTATGATTGACACTGTTACACCTGCATGTTAAAAAGGATGCTGCAATTATGGCCCTGAAAATGCAGGTGGAAGGAAATATCAAACCAGACAATATGGTGGGTCATCTGGAAATCCTTAAGGAATTTCAGACAGACCCTACCATAGGAATGCCTTCCGACTGTATGCCAGCTAAACTGGACTTCCACAAACCATTATTAGGTTACCTGACCGGGATGTGTGGGGTGCAAGTGGATCATCCTTTGAGCGAGGGTCCAGGGTATGATTTACAGATGGATCAAAAACGGAATATGGGGCGGAGAAAGGATACACGTGAGTGGCACTACCCTCTCAAAGTTCTTGGGTACCAATGCTACCGTGTTTCAAACAGAAGCACTTGCTATAGAACTTTGTGCTAGGATAGGCATTGCAAAAGACCTAAACGATGCAAAGATTTATATTGTATCAGACAGCCAATCGGCCTTAAAGGCTCTTAGGTCTTGTACCGTTGAGTCAAGACTGGTGTGGGATTGTCTGAAGGTTATTAAACATCTGGCAGGTTGAAATAAGGTAACACTTATGTGGATGCCAGGTCATACTGGAATCGAAGGAAACAAGGCAGCTGATGGCATCGCCCGTAAGGGTTCTACCTCTCCATTTATTGGACCAGAACCCTTCTGTTGCGTCACTAAGTGACACCTTAGAGCAGCGGTAAAACGCTAGGAGGATGTTCAAAAGTCCTCCTACTGGCGCAGAATTCCAGGTTTGCAACAGGCGAAGAAATGTATATCACCTTCGTCTGTCAGGGTTGAGGAGTGTCTTGAACTTAGGAAACCTGAGCAGTTGAGGCTGCTTACTGACTTCCTCACAGGGCATGTCCTCTTAAGGTATCACCTTAAGAATATGGGCCTAAGTAAGACAGATGGATGCCGCTTCTGCGATCTGGAAGCGGAATCAGCGGAACATGTTTTGTGCCAATGCCCAACCATTTTCCAGCAAAGACTGCAACATCTAGGAGGGAGAATATTGAGCCCGGATAGTATGTATCTTGTACCTTATCAGATTCATTAAGAGCCTGGATATTAACTGGACGGATAATTAAGTAGGGTCCAGCACAATAGATCTTTTAAGTCGCAGTGCGAGGTGGATTATCGCCCACATGGCCCTTCAATCAATAATAATAATAATAGTAATAATGGGTTAATTTTGATTTTGGTTTCAGAGATTCTCGAGGAATTCGATTCAACTTCCAGGAATTGCAAATATCTAATAGATATGTAGTTTGGAAATTGTGTTGTCTTGATTTTTGCCTCTTAATTTACAAGCACTTAGCCTCGGACTTCATACTTTAGGAATTAATTAGCGTCTCATCAAGTAATTTTGGTTACTGGTAACATTAATGGTAACACATTACAAGACAGCGTCCATCACAGGGCAAACTTCAATAATCCTAGTGACAGGTTTGCGGAAATTCTACATTTATAATATTAGTGTTACGACTGGCATGCGTCTCCACTTGAAACAAGGAAACAAAAAATTTTTTGCAAAGATTCAAAACGCTCAAATGGTTTAGATTTTCTTGTAGTTATAAAATACCATGACCACCATGGTGTTATTTATGCTCGATTTTATGATTTCCAGATTTAAATTTAATATTCCATCCGATTGTTATGTAAACATATTTTGAATTTTTTTTCTCATTCACTTGTTTTCTATATTGTCATGTACAAGCATATATATCTCTTGCGAGTTGGTGTGTGTACATGTATAGTGTAGTATGAGATGGAATATTTGCGTTATTAAAATGCTCAATCTGGAATATTCTATTTTCTTTCTGGTATCATTGGCTTGAAACCTGGCAAAGGACACGCGCCCCGGAAAACAAAAAAATCCTCAATTTTCTATGCAATAAACTAAAACAACTTATAGAAGAAATTAAGAATGAAACTATCAACAAGTACTTAAATGGTCTCACCGAACATAAAGATACTGATTACTCTCTTTGGAAAGCAACAAAGGGATTAAAAAGAACTAAAATGCATGTGCCACCTATTAAAAATGCGGAAGGAACCTGGGCCAAAAGTGACAAGCAAAAAGCTATTTTATTTGCAGCTCACTTGGAAGACACCTTTCAACCGTTACCTAGGCAAACAGCAGATGAAAACATAATAACAATTAGCAAAATTGATGAATATAATATTCGATGTGTAACATTACAGGAATTAAAAAATGAGATCAAGTGTAATTTGAACCCAAAAAAAGCTCCAGGATATGATTTAATTACTGGACAAGTCGTAAAAGCCATCCCCGAGAAGGGACTACGAAAATTGGTTCAAATTATCAATGCTGTCTCCAGACTAAAATATGTCCCACGGCAATGGAAGGTTGCTGAAGTAATTATGATCCCCAAACCAGGCAAACCAGCGAACGATAAAAAGTCGTACAGACCGATTTCACTACTTCCTGTAATTTCAAAATTATTTGAAAAATTACTGCTCAAGAGACTCAAGCCAATAATAGAAGAGAGAAATTTGATTCCACCACACCAATTTGGATTTAGAGAAAATCACTCTACGATAGAACAAGTTCACAGAATAACGGATATAATCGAAGACTCACTTGAGAATAAGAAGATATGCTCCAGCATCTTCTTAGATGTAGCACAAGCTTTCGACAAAGTTTGGCATCAAGGACTTGAATTTAAATTGCATCGAGATCTACCTAAGCAATTCTATCAAATTCTTAAATCTTATATCGCAGACCGACATTTCCGTGTAAAATATAACCAAGAGTACTCTGAACTAAAGAGAATATCAGCAGGCATACCACAGGGTAGCGTACTGGGTCCTATATTGTACATCCTGTACACCAGAGATATGCCAAATACAGAAGGTTCCACCATAGCAACATTTGCAGACGATACAGCTATTCTGGCGACTGGAAAGTGTATATCAGAAGCAACGACCAAACTTCAAAAAGCAACCGACACAGTGAGTAGTTGGACTAAGAAATGGCGCATTAGCCTAAACGAAGCAAAATCGGTTCACGTAAACTTCACAAACCAGAAAGTTAACTGGATTCCAGTGAAACTTAATTCAAGGCCGGTTCCAAATGCAAATACAGCCAAATACCTCGGCATGACTCTCGATTGCAAGCTTAGATGGAAAGAGCATGTTAAAAAAAAAAAAGAAGAATTGAACATTAAATATAGGAAAATGTATTGGCTAATAGGTAGAAACTCTGAGCTTACAATACATAACAAATTGCTATTATATCAGCAAATACTTAAACCAATATGGACCTACGGTATTCAACTTTGGGGTTGTACCAAGAAGACAAATGTACAAATGATTCAATGTTTTCAAAACAAAGTGCTGCGTGGCATTGTAAACGCACCATGGTACATTAGAAATGATAACCTCCATAGGGACTTAAATATGGAATATGTTAGTGAAGAAATACAAAATCATGCGAAGAAACACATTCAGCGGATATCTCGGCACCAAAATGCAGACATACGAAGTTTGTTGGATACCACCAATGCAGTAAGAAGACTTCAAAGGCAGAAACCTTTGGAATTGGGCAGTTGTATTTAATTCGGATAGAGAAAAATAATTACTATGTAAATTCAAACGGGAGTAACCATTGGGCTACTGCCCGTCAAATGTGAACCTTCATTTAAGAAAGATAAATTACTAAATGATTTGTAAATCAGTTGTAATATTAAATAAAGGGAAAAAAAAAAAAAAAAAAAAAAAATTGGCTTGAATTAGCGCGTGATATTTGCTCTGTGTGGGGAAAAAAGTCGATCGGTGTATTCGACATGAATCTGAGGCGGCCGTACAACTAAGTATGTACATATGTTCGTCGCCGTTGTTCGTCTCATTCGTTGTATTTGTGCACATAAAAAAAAAAAAAAAACAAACATAAATAACAATAAAGGTTAGTGTTACATCTTACATTAATAAAAATAAAAATTAAAATGATGAACGATGTGCACAGATACAACGAGTGGGACGAGCAGCGATGCGAAGAGAAAATGGAGGGGGAAAAAAATTGAACTGATTTTTCTTGAGAGAAAAAAACAAAAATGTATTTAGTCTAGTTTTCGCTTTTGTTGACGTTAGATCAACATTTGTTTATACACTCGTAAAATATTAAAAAAAAAATAGAGTCTAGTTTTGATTTGGCTGGCTTGAAGTCAATTTTTTGTTGATATATGTATAAAAATAAAAAAAAATAAAAAATAAAGTTTAGTTTTGAGTTTTTTTACAATAAATCAAAGTTTTAAGAATAAAAAAAAAAACAATTTTAGCATTTTTTGGGGACGACAAGTCCAATTTTTTTTATAGACATAAACATTAAAAAGGCGTCTAGTTTGATTTTGTGAACAGATAGTCTAGTTTTGAGTTAAAAAAAGTAGATTTTTGTGTTGAATGAATATTTGGGTCAATATTGTGTGTGAAAAAAAAACAATATCCTCACCATATATATATAGGTGTGGATTATAATAAATTGTACAGTTTTTGTAAATATTTTTTTTTTGTGAAATTATAATTATTGTCTATATTGCATCAACATTATTATTAAATAAATATGAATAAACTTAATTCAGCGTGCATTCTATATTCAAAGGTTTAGTTGTTTATGAAAATACACGCCATAATTGTGAAATTAAAACCAGATGATTATTTTCGCTTGTTTGTACCGACTGTCACGCCCTTTTCTTGCGATATTATAAAATAAAAATAAAAAGGAATTAATAAAACCGGTAATAAAATTTACAGTGGTGATCCATAAAAAAAAAAAAAAAAGTAAAAAGTGAAAAGATATTCTATACACGGAAAATATATGGCGGAAAACTAAATTGAGAAAAAAAAAGGAATTGTAGTGTTTGGCAAAAGTCCCGTTTTGAGCCAGTATTCCCGCCCGTGGGGGCAGGGCATTTGTGTGAGGGGGATCCTGCGTCGGCGCTGTTTGGCGGTGTGGTCGGACGGGCCATATATAAGGAAAAGATACGCTATTGACGGAGTTAAACAACCTGTAAATTTTTTTTGTAACAGTTGTTTTCCTCCGCGTGTTTTCTTTTATATATTATATATTTATTTTGGCGGTGATATCCTCGATTCGTGGTGGTGCACCGGTTTGGTGAAGGCCCCACACAGAGCAAAGATTCGTGCTAATTTTTCTTTTGGTTCAAATTTTGAGTGTTTGCGTTTGAAGTTTCCGTTGTTCTTTTCATTTCGCTTAGGCTCGGTTGTCCGTTTTGGGTGTGGTTCGACCACATAGCGGTTCATTTTCATTTCAGGTACTTTTGTGTTATTTTTTATTGATTTTGATTTCTTTGTACAGTGAATAGTGAAAGTGAAATTTTAACATAACGTAGAATCAGTTTTAACGTAATTTATCATTCATCAGTTTTAGCCTAATTTTAAATTTTTCTCTTTTACCATAACTTAAAATCTTTTCTTTGAATTTCTTACGGTAGTGTGCTACGCCGCACCATGTGCGTGTAAATAAATAATTGATCGGATGATGTGGGGTGTGGTCATGTGAAGGGTCGGCCCTTTTCCACCCTTTTCCGTGCGTGCCGTTCGTTCCTTCAGGACAGGCTGTGCTGGAGGGCGGCACGCCATATGAGTTGATCGCGTCGGGGTGACAGTCTCCGTTCCGGGGGATTGTAGCTGGGATTGTCAGGCGGGCGTCCTTCCTTCACAAATGGCATCGGTAGCCGTCGCGACTGGGAAACAGCATCCCAGTAGGCGGGCCGATGAGGGGAGGCCCGTGTGGCAGTCACGGCGGTGATCGCCTGGGATTGAGACGGTCACTCCGGATCGATCACTCCCAGTTTATCATTTTCTTTTTGCCGCTGAGGCCGTGGCAACGTAATTTTAATTTCCTTTGTCCCTCCAATCTTATTGTCATGCGGTTATTCAAGCATGAGAAATATGTCTGTCAACCCCCACGCCGCACCGTGAGCTCTAGCCAGCTACTATACCGCATCAGACCACTATTCTCATGTCTGTTAACGTAATCCCTTGGGGGATTTCGTTACATTAGTTTGAGCTAAATTTTAGTTCTAAGTTGCCACAGTGACATACAGTGAAAATCATTTTAATGAACTGAATGGCTGATACAAATTATATTTATTAGGTTAAGTTGCCTCTAAGTCACTGTTTTATAAGCTTAAAGTTAAATTTAAATTAAAAATGATTACGATTTTCAGACGTGCCCAGAAATCTGATTCAGCAAACAAAACCACTAGGATTTCAGAGTTTTTAATCATTTTTTAGTTTATTGTTAAAGTAGTACTTAGCGATAATTAACTAATTTCGATCTGAATTTTCAGAAATATCGAAGAAACCGCACTCAGATTTCCAGAAACTTTAGCATACAGCGGACATGTAGTTTAGAAATTGTGTTGTCTTGTGCTAACTATTTTATCATATATATTACTAACAAAAACATACTAATTAACTATCGACTACTCAGGTGTCTGAAACCGGGTCGATTCCTTAATACTAACAAACCTTTCCTATCCTTCCGTTTTGTTATATGTAAAAAGGGTGTACGATGAGACTCGACCTGAACACACAAAATCAATCAAAAAAAAAATGTTTATATTTTTTCTCGCTTTGTTGAACAGTAACGCAACGTGGTTAACGTGATACATTTCATATTTTTTTTATACATTCTTTAACTTACTGATCTCGCAATTGGTTTTGTTGCTAATTTTTAATAATGAATTATCTTTATAAAATGATTTGTTTGTCTAATTTTATTAACAACTTAAATGCTTTACAAAAGTTTCTTAAGCCACATGAGGACATTTATTCTACCATTATTCTATAACGTTTGTTAGTATATATTGTAAAGATGGTATTTGTCCATTTTCACTTTTTTTTTACTTATTTTTCATTTAATTTAATTTATTTATTAAAACTTATTTATTTGATTAATTTATTAGAATTTGATTAAAATGATTTACATATACCCAAATTAATTTGTTTTTCACCACCATTTTAATACCGTGTGAGGTGGGCGACTTGTCACCGCGATGAAAGTGAAGAGCAGACTGTGTTATCTCTTCATGTGGAAGAGACAGTAGTTTAATGGTTGCATGCATATGTTCCCAAATTGAAATGTCAACTTTGTATGGCGTGAAACGTTGCATTGGTGGTTGGGTTAACTCAGACGCCAATATATGTGAGTGACACAGTGTGACGGAGCATGCATTAGTGAGCCCCTACAATTCTTCTAATGCAACTGAACAAGAGTACCATACGGGTGAAGTAGAACCATAAAGAATAACCAGCTTTAGAAATCGTGCTTTAACGTGTTTATCTTGACCTTGGATGCTGATGAAGATTTAGTGATTTCACCACATTGTAAACAATGTCTAGTCCATGGGCATTAAACGTTAACAAACAAATGTTACAATAAGGAATTGTGTGAACAGAGCTTCTGTAAAAGCTACAAATGTTCAGCCTAAATCACTCACTAAATCGTTCACTGTGGAGAAATCTATCCGGCTTACTACAGAGAATGTAGTGTTGCTATTGAACAACAAAACAACAAAAATAAAAATGCGAAAGCTAAAAATCCGTGCTCAAATTAAGCTTGTTTTAAATTAAATTAAGAAAAATGCCTGGAGGCATAAAGAAAGGCTCCAGCAACATGTGAACTTTGAGGCAATTCAGATCTTAAACTAAACGGGTTTAGTATGCAGACTTAAGAAAACCAAACCTTTTGGACTGACGTAATTGTTACGGTTAACAGCATTGTACTGATCTAAAATCCACGGTAAACAGCATTGTACTGATCTAAAATTCACTACAAAGGTAAGGATGAGAAGTTTGTCCTAAACCATCAACAACAAAAGTGAGTATCTATGTATTTCGGTAAATAAAAAATTCCGTAAATTTATTTGCGTATTTATATGCGACGTGTAGAGAGAAGACCAGTAACAAAATATAAAAATAATTATGAAGTAAATAAATATATAGAAATTAGGTCGTTGCA
The DNA here is from genome assembly GCA_958295665.1 of Tipula vernalis. Classification (NCBI taxonomy): domain Eukaryota; kingdom Metazoa; phylum Arthropoda; class Insecta; order Diptera; family Tipulidae; genus Tipula; species Tipula vernalis. Next base: position 188,823,590 of record OY282559.1, read on the forward strand.
CTTTGTATGTCGCAACACAACATTCAATAACCAATCCGGAAAAAAAACTAGAAAACGTTGTAATATGTACTCAATAAAACAATTATCCAAACAACTAACAATTAAATAATTATCTTTATCGAGATTAATATGGACTTACACCACTTTCAAAATATGTATGTGCAAAATTTGTCTCGATATGGAGCTATCATTCCTTACAATATACTATGGGTTTCGGCAGGTGCTTCAACTGGAATGTGTGCGTTACCGATCGTCGTTGTGTAATACTCGAGCACATGTTTTAGATAAACTGGTAGGGGTAGATAAATGGCGCAAACCACCCGAAGAGAAACATTGTGCCACAACTGGACGAGTTATTCATTGACAATAAGCTGACCAATGCGCAGTACTTAGATGCTGCGTGGGCCGACACTTACGCTCAATCGTAACTTCAAAAAGAACTACACCAACACAGTCGATCTGTGGATCGCACAGATGCTGGGCTCCAAAACCTACTTGTAGCAGGAGTAGAGCTGAGCTGCTACTTTGCTGGGTACTTTAACAAGTTGAATCGAGCCATTATTCACCTACATCACGAGCTAATGGTGCTGCACAATAAACACCCGAAAATGTCATGTCTACAATTGTTGAAGATATGTAGATAGTCCTGCTTGGTACTTGCTTCGCCCGAAAATGAGTACATACATAGAATACTTAGTTAAATGCGTTAAATTAGTTAGACGGCCAATTTCACGCAATGATTTGGTTTTGCTACTTAACTGTAGATTAATTTTCCGCACTTCAACAGACACTCCGCTATTACAGTCATGTTGAAATTAAATTTTCGACCACATTTCTTAACTTTACACATTTCATAATTTCAAAAAATTAATAGGGGTTTGAAACATAAAATATTTGTAGCTTATCGAAGGGGTGGCAAATTAAAAATAAAATTGAGTACGTATTGTTTTCATCTGTTTATATCCTATAACATTTTACTGCAAAAAACTTATAACAAACTTTAATTTTAATGGTGTATATACCTTTTCGCGCAAGTGTAGTTATTAAAAGGATTTTGAAATTTCCCTCATATAAAAAATAAAACGCTGATAGCTATTCATATATAAACCTATTCCGTTTTCTTCAAATCTGCTATCAATTTTTTTTAATACACCGTAATACCAACGCTCCCAAAAAATGATATTTAAAACCGGATCCATTCGATTCCAATTAAATATAACGAAAATCGCTAAAAGCTAAAATATAACATCCGCCGTTTCAATATAACGAAGATAAAATTATTTAGAAACATTTAACTCTCTAAACCATATTATATGAAATTTTAATTAGAATATATTTTTTTGTCTATTTATTATTCGACCCAATCCATAATTTTGCAATATAAATCGTTCTGTTTTAATTGGCATTTTATATTTAGTATTTCTGAAAATCACAATACGTATTGCTAAGTAAGTACGAATGTAACAAAATCTGTCTTTTGCGTTATCATTTCTGTATTTATTTGTATGTTAGATGCTGGTGCTATTATATTATGGTTACAACGAAACGGAAAGGAAATGTGAAAAATTGTTTTATTCCGAGTAGAATCCAATTAAATATTCATTGCGATAACAATCGTTAAGACCAACGCAAATTGTGTTCGGTAGGAATTTTAATATCCCTAAAAATAAATTTATGATGATGTTTTGGTGATTTTAGCATTGAATTCAGTGGCAAGTTAAATTTAAAGAAGGTACAATAAATAGTCAGGAAAGCCAGGAGTGTGTTCGTAAACTCTATGTACATTGCAATAATATTGTTACAACTGTCATTGTACGAATGACGTGGATTTTAACAACGTTAATGATACAAATGTCAAAACAATATTTAAATGGAATATTGTTACAGAGAGCTTGAATTGCAGAGTTAAAATATATAGAAAAAACAAATTATAAAACCGAATAGATAAAATTGGAGCTACAACATGGAAGAGGAGAATAATGAATTATTATTTCTGACTTCGTTATTAAATTATAAAAAATCACTTATGAATGTGAGTACAATCATACTAATATTTGAAGAACAGTGCAGCGAGTGACCTTGCGGATTATTCCTATATGGTGTGCACATGCTGGCATTTCTTTCATTCGCGATGCTCAGGGTCGAGATAGTCCTAAACTCACCATGTACTGAATAACCGGTCTGCCACAAAAAACGAAACTTATGTGCAAGAAGGGGGGAAAAAATAATGTAACCTAAATATAGTATGCTCAGGCCAACAACCATGCAATGTTTTCCTCAAAATGATGTTCAAACACACATCATTAGCCGATTAACCGTAATAAAAACAACTACAGTAATTGATGAATATGGAACAATTCAGTTCCATCACACTATCCCGAAAAGTGGGAGAAAAAAAAATTTTATATCGATGTTTTATCGGTGGTGAGTGACCTACATCGATTTTTTGAGTTACCAGATGTGTTCGTCCTAAAACCAATTTCTCACAAGATGAAAATTGACTTACCACATCCGTTAAGTTGGCGTGTTGGCTGTTATTCAATTCAGTTTTCTCCATATTGCAGGGTGCTGGTTGGTGGCAAGGTATTTTCTATCTCGCTGACCATCATAGGAACCAATCCAAATAACTCCTAAAAATCCATCTCTAAATATAGCGCTTGGCCAGTCCTGGCGCGATATGGATTCGTGTCAATTCCGTTTTACCTCCATAAGAAATCTTTGCCACGAAATGCCCTATAAGCCTTTGTCGCTGACCATCAGCAGTCCATAAAGCGAATGGAAGGCTCTTTGTCTCTATGTTGTTAGACTTTATGAATTCTTCTCCCCCACTACCCTAAACCGGAACGTTTTTTCCACTGTCGAGCAGACCACAATAAGGAATCCCGGTGGTAAGCACATTCACATAAGGCCTAGTGTCGATCACCGTGGAAAGAACTGATTAGCCTTCCATTCTTTGCAGGGTTTTTCTTAATTTAAAATATTTGAGCGACCGATTTAATTTTGATTTCGAGTTTCACGGCGATTGTAGGTGATGTGAAAATATTTGACTCTCTAGTCCTCTTCAGAATCGTATGGTAAAACTCTGGATCGGTATTCATAGCCATTTATTCGAGCGTCCGCCTGGGTGATAAATTCATTGGTCGTTGGGAGTTCAGAGTCCCAGTGCTTCTGAAATCCCTCCTTGCGTTCCCCTGTTGAACGTTTTTGAACTTTAAACACTGGGTCTTTAGAGTATTTCGGGTTCCGCAACCAAAATAAAATCGGTGCTTGATAGGAATATCACAGTTGTTGTAGAAATGTCTAATCCCGAAACAATTCCAACAAGCGTTTGCTGAATATTATTTTTCAAAATTAGTTATTCGTGATTGATCTACCAATTGTCTAGCAGAAGCAATCGCACATACAGAATCAGAATGTTGAGGCTGCTCAGCACTGTTGAAACCGATGAAACCGTCATTCACACTATATCCGACCACATCCAACTCACTAACAAGGATGTGGTCGGATATAGTGTGACGAGGTCTCGCTTGGTGATAGATTTCTGGAGTCCAACCTATCCTAATCCAAGTATCCTCCACTGTCACACATTGATTGACCATCTCAGCTGTGCTTAAGAACTGCTGTCCTGCAAATTTAGCCTGTAAACCACCCCGCATATTTCTGGATAGTAGTTTGATCAATTCATTATCAGTCATTGGTTTCATTAACGATAGGGTTAAACTCCGCATCGCGCGGTATAAATCTAGAAAAGGCTCCTTGAATCTTTCCTGCGTTCGAATGATTCCTTCACATCGTCATTTGTTCTTCTATTCTTAGATCTTAGGATCATTGCCTCCTTCAAAACTTCCCTGGCTACTACCCCATAGGCTTCCTGGTACTCCCAATACCAATTAAGACCTCTTTCTTTTAATATTACACTAAAATTGGCGATTAATCTCTGTTGACTAACCCCATTTTCCGACGCCATCCATGGTAAACCATCCTCCAATTGTAAATTTCTAAATATTGTTTAGGGGTCTGGACGTTCGAGCTTGATGGAAAGCGCTCACATTTGGTTTCTCTTTTGCTAAAGTGAAACTGTTTTAGTTTCGTAAGTAGTTGCTAGCTCAGATTTAGGTCGGTCACACACTCGGTGGAGGTATGCCAGTAAGACTCAGGGTTCGGTACAACATGTCGACAATCAAATCGATTCTCTCATCCTCGGTTAGTTCAGAGATCAATTTGCTATTGGCGGTTACTTCATCAAGTGATTATGATGTTCCGCGTTTAGGTTAATTGCCTTGGTTAGTCTCAATGGCTTCTTCACTTGACTCTTTCCCCAAAAATTTGTTTCAATGAATTCTCCTTTTCTGTCGAAACCGTTTTCTCAGAGCGAATATCTTGCATACCGGTTAGGAATTTCTAACAAACATCGGACAATTTGTTCGCAATTGTTGCTACGAACTTTAAGGTACCAATTTCGGTCAATCGATGAATCCAAAAAACCCTAATCAAAATTCGGCTCAGTTAACATTTGCTAAAGCTGGTTATACAAATTTTATTTTTACTACACTATACACCACAATTTCCTGCTTTGGATCTTTCGTAGCAACCTGGTGAGCGCTTAGTGGTGATTTATCTCTAGCGCGACTCCTTTCTCATATAGATCTTTTAACCTCGCCATTCTGGTCCGGTAAGATTTCTTACCTGAGATTCAACGGAAAGTTCATCACAATCCAAAAACTGCACATTCATTGTTATTTTAAATTGAACTTGCACGATTAGTAAATTATAAAAAAAAATATATAAAAAATAATACAATGAACATCACTCTAATTGAAATATATTTCGACAATATTTCGCAAAATTCTACTTTCTTCATAAATCATAATTGGTCTTATTATAACAATAAGATCGAAATGAATATAATTTAATTTGTTGACTAGGTGATAGGTAACCAGAGCAACACTTCATTAAATATAAAAATTAGGCTGTAACAATATAAAAGAGATGAACAGAAACTGTACTATATAAAAATCGTTCCATATTTATTAAAAATTACGCACAAAAATCCCATTGCATGAAAGTATAAAATCAAAATGAATGTACAGTTCATCAACTCCTATCTGCAGAATGTATACTCTACAATGGGTTAAAACTCACATACTTGTTTGAACATATCACGCCATGCAATTTAGCCTGTCTAGGGTGAACGCATTGCTGATTAATGAAACACTTTTGTATTCAAAATCTTAATTAGCTCTAAAACTATTTTGTTGTATATAAAACGCTAAAATTCTTGGTCCCTACAGCACTAACATTTTCTTGACTAAACAATGAAAATTAGCGAAATACATCTCATTTGAATTTTTAAGTTCTTCTGAATCCCATCCCATAGAAAACAACGTTGGGACTCAAAACCACTAATAAATATTAAACTAAATAAGTTATAACATCTGAAACTAAAACAAAAATAATCAACAATATGGGAGAATCTACTAATTTTTCTCCCTGTCAGAAGGAAAATTAGGATTAAGATCTGAATAATAATATTGGACTATCGAATTTGGGCGCCACTGTAACGGAACTACTTTCGGTTGAATTTTTGTTCCGTTAACAGTATATTTCTATGGTTCATTGGCCTCAGCATTTTTTTTTTTAATTAGAGATTCTGATAACGGTGTGAGAAAAATAAGAATTTCATCTCGAATTTGATTTGACCGGGATATATGTACAAATCCAACAACTCAACGTTACGTATGTGTATATCTAGTTAAATTTTGGACTGGGATTAGTCAAAGAAAGCATCCTTCTCCGATCTTATGTATATCAGGTTTAATATTAGAAACGCTTTTAGACAAGGTTGGCGGTAAGAATATCAAAATGTATCAACTAGCTAATCTACAATGGCAGACTTGACAGTGACTATAATTTATCATTAATAATTAAATTAATGGTGTCTTACGCAATAGTAGTACGATTATTTAAAGCTTTATTAATAACAGACCACTTTTTTGTGGGTGTTCGTAAACTGTATTCTAATAAATTTGTGTAGTATTTTGATTTCAGGTTAATTACCATTTCATAAGATTGTTATTTTAGACTATTAAATATGCTTCTGGAATTTAATTCGCAATTTAATAATTTGTTTAAGATCCTTGGTGAACCACGGCTTATTGTTATCATGCAAATTTATCAGGCGTTCCTATTAGTGCTATTTTCTATAATTGTATTTACCAATAAGTGATAAAAATTTAGAAATGTAGTGCAACTCAGGTCAGCATTTACAATATATTGAAATAAGAAATGTAGTGACCGAGCAAATGGCGCAGTGATTAAAGCTGCGGCGGTTGGATCGGGAGGTACCGGGTTCGAATCCCGATAGGGGCGGGATGCAAAAGGGATTTTTCATCATCTGATTACGATCGGTGATGACGATGATCACATTGAGAGTGCAGAATCCATGGGCCGACCCACTTTTCATGTCAGCACTATAGGTTGGCATGAAGCAATGCAATGTGCAGGTGGTTTATACAAAACGGGTCTATAGCCGTACGTCCTCGATTTGGCTACTACTGGAAAGTAGGACGGTAAAATTAACTGCGAAAGAGTTGGGAGTGCCTCGAGCCCCAGAAAAGATTGCATAGATTAAAAAAAAATAATAATAATAAATGTAGTGTAACCTCAGGTCAGCATTTACAATATATTGAAATATGTCTTGTTCGTTACACAGTTTTACTTGTTTGGTAATAGTCATTCTTTTATTAGGAGTCATACAACGGGTTAATAGTTATTCAGGATCACTAAGATGGGTAGGAGAAACGAGTAAACAAAACTGATATGGCATGTAAGACAAAACATGATCGATAATGCTACTGTTACTATTAGAAAACCGTGTTGAGTATTTCTTGTCAATTTTATTAATAATTTTATATGAGAATATTTGCAGGATAGTCTTGTAGTTAACCACATCCGTTTCATGTTCGTTTAAAATATTTAGATGAAATCCCCAACCACAACACTTTGTTTGTACTTGTCCTAAAGAGAAGCAAAATAGTTTAAAAACAAATTAAAATCAGTGTGTGGTGTGGTTTAACTTACGAGAGTGGAGGATGAGGAACTAATTCTCTATATACAGTCCACTGCGTTTAAGCTCAAAATCAAGATCAACATGTATGAAAACAGTAATACCACCATCCCCTCTATGTTCACGAGTTAAATGGAATGATTTGTAATTATCAAGATTGGAAAAATTAATATCACGGTTGAAAAGAAAGGACTCAGTTAACACTATTACATCAATATTCAACTTTAATGAATATAGAAATTCTTCCACTCTTTCAAGCTTGTTTATTAAACGATTGATGTTTAAATATAACATGTCTAAGCTGAAGACCTAAAATTTCATTTAAATAGTCTTATAAATAAATTGATTTAAATCTAAAAAATATTTATCTCTTTTTGGTATTCATTTCTGCAGACGTCATAAATAAACGATGTCGAACAACTATGCTGTTAGTTTTGTAATGTCATCTTTTGTTTTGATTAAAACTGGTTGATTGCCATCATTCAAGCGTGCAAATAGTTTTCCACCGCGAAACCAGACGTGAGTTAATTGCTTTCCCCATTTCAACTGGTTCAACATTTTTATTAGAAGTCCGTTGTTTTTTGTCATCCGCTCATTAATAAAAATTGGTTTATTATGATGTTGATTTGGATACAGGTGAGCTAAATATAGCGGTTCGTTATTACGCAGCTTTGTCATAAAATTCGATTTAATGACAGGAGTTTTAAACGTGACGACCATTGATTGATTGATTATGAGTGTACGGCCAAGCATTATAGCAGGATATCCCGGACTCCCGAGCACACACCGTACATCCGTATACATATAACAAAACCGAAGGATAGGATAGGATTATTAGTTGTGACAGGCTCGACCCGGTTACAGACACCATGCGATCGATAGTTAGTAAATTATTAGTACAATATATAATAGATAGGTTAGCATAAGACAGTACAATCTAGGAGGGAATCTGGAATCCAGGGTCGGATACTTAGGACTCCCTAAATCTAAAACAGGGATTAAAAATTATTAATGTTATAATTTCACCCCTGTCCGCTTTTCATTAGTTTACCTGATAAAATATTTAAGAAAAATTTAAAATAACAACGCTTATTTCCTTATTCCTGGTCTTTCAATATCTAATCAATTAAATATTACGTACTGTACCAAGAATTAACATAAACCTTAAAACCATTTAAACATCAAATTCAACTTAAAACTAATCATCAACTTCCTACCGATCCAGAAAAAGAAAATACATAATTATAGATTCAATAATTTTGTAAAATTTATATAAAATGATTTAAATGATAATGTTATAGCACCATAACAACTAGACTTATCAATAATTTAATTAGGTACTGTAAGTAAATCAAGAATCAACAAATAAAATTAATATAAAAATCCCAGGCGACACTGAAAACTAAATTTAGTTAATAAAACACCATAATACCAAATTTTATTACTTAAATGAATAATTATTATAATAGGATCTTCAGTATTCCCGGGCACACATCGTACAACTATTTACATTACCCCAAACCGATGGATAAGATATGATTATTAGTTGGGACAGATTCAACCCATTTGTAGTCTCCTAAGCAATTAACAGATAATAAATGATTAGTACAATAATAATAAATAATATTATTATAATAATAATATTATAACTACATGATTAGATGCTCGTTCCTCTGAAATCCAATGCCAGAACTCGTAATTCTTTGAATCTAAATCAGGACATCAAAAATTATTATTATTATTAATGATTTAATTCTACTAATCCTGTTGACATAATTAAGATAAACAAAAATCAATATCTACGAAATTTATTACTTATATATTCCATAAAACTTCAACTCCGTTTATAGACATATTACCCTGCAAAATTCAAGCATGCAATGTAAGTAAAATAATAAAACAATGTAAGGAAGCTGAAATTCAAAACATTTAGCCTTTCGAAATGTTTTTACATAATTCCACGTTGTTCACATTCGTTTAATCGGAATTTTGCACACATAAATGAATACGTCATTTTGTGTTGAGTCGTAATTGAAATGTGATAGTTAAAATATTTAAGTGATTGTGCTACATATAATAAGTGTGAAAATAAGTGAATTGTGTTAATGATTTTAAATATACACATATGTATATCGGGCTAGATTTTTACCGTAGTTTTAATTATTTTATAAAAGTGACAATTATTATGTGTATTGTGATGCTGGTGTTTCTAAATAATAAGGTACGTGATATTGCAAGCTTGTTCCAAACTTAATAAAAGTTTTGAATACTTTTAATGACATTAAGGAAAGAGTATCATTTCTTCTTTTTTTTTTTGTTTTGTTTAAATATATTAACTCAAAATAAATTGTTCCTACTAGTTGAAATTCATATTAGAATTTAATAAAAAAATTTTGAATTATCGATATTTCGAGCTAAATGCTCATCATCGGAATACTATTTTTATTAAAGCACCCAAGAAAGTAAAAAAATATAAGTTGCAAAAATTGTAACAAAAAGTTAAACATAGGCATACGAGTACATATAAATTAAAAATTAAGATAACTTACAAAGAATAAAAAAAAAAATTCTTAATTCCTGGACTTTTTGACACTAAATATATAATTTTAATTTAATTTATTATTATTAATTTATTAGTTTACTCTGTGAGTCTGTCGCTATTTTAATTTCACTTGTTGTTCTTTTTGTTGTAACACATCATCTTACATTAATATTTTATTAGCGTGAGTTATAATTTTGCGGTTGTGGCGTTTAAATTGTTTAACAAAATTTTTTCATGTGGTTAAAAGATACATTTTCTTGTACACAAATTCAAAAAATTTCATCAATTATTAAAAAAAAATTGTGAAGAGAACTAATAATCAAATTTTTCCTAATAATAATTACAAAAGGGTTACCTGTAGTTTTTCGTCGATTTTGGCTTTTAAATGAAACAATTTTATACAAAAATAAATGAATCCAATTTCCAATGGTATGGAACCTTTTTCGAAATAAATGAAAACCAAAATAAATAAATTTAAAGCTAATTATTTTTTTTTGCTTTATTTTTTTCTGTTCCAAACCTAACTTGAATCACGCCTTCTAATTGGAAAGATCTTTTCTACCTTACTTAATATCAGTTAATACGAAGAAAGAAACATTAGACGGTTTAGCACTGCTTAGATAAAGTTCTTCTAGCTCCTACAAATTCTGCGTATTTATTCAGGAGCTCATATTATACCCGAACCATAACACTAACCTGGGATCTCATGACTTATTCTTGGATACTGTGACAGCGTTTTTGAAACGGGTGAGATAGAATATCGACCAAACATATAAGGTCGCTGCGTTGTTCATTGACTTGACAAAACCTTTTGATAGAGTAGATTTTATTTATTTATTTAATCATATGAAATTTTGGTACATCCCATTTTGAGTCTTAGTTCATTCATAATAGAGTGCACATTAAAAAATAAAATAAAAAACTACACGCCACAGTCCAAAACAGTTTCTTTGTTGGGCTTTTGTAATAACAGATCTCCCATTAAATAGTTTCTATATAAAAATAAAAAGGTCTAATTGACTCGAAAGTCAAAGATACCAATTCAAAATGATTACTGCACACTTTTGAGGAAACTGTTTTTGCTGTGGGTTTCGTGATGTAATCCATAGGTGGCTATATTTCTATTTGCAAGGTCGAACTAAAGTGGTAAAAGTAAATCTACATTTTAGTAATAAACTATCCGTTGATGTAGGGGTCGCGCAGGGCTCCGTATTATGAACTTTGCTCTTTCTAATTTATAAACGGCAACTTTCAACAAAACTTATGCAGTTCTCCCATTGCTTATACGGATGATTTTTTATTAAAGTACTCTGTTCATAGTTTTGTGGGTAATATTGCTGACATTAATCAAGACTTAAATTTAGTATCGAAATGGCTAATGGCTCATAATTTGTTGTTGAGCGACAAAACTAAAATGCTGAGTTTGATTGTGAGAGGAATTTAGGTTGTGCTTTGAACGGTTGCTTCCAGATAGAAAATGTCGATGTTTTCAGACTCATAGGCATAATCATTGAAGGAAATCGAATTGGAACGCACATATTAAGGGCTTGAATTCGTGGTTGTTTCTATTAAGATGTATGTTCTTCGTTTGTGTTGTCCCCAGAATCTTTTAAAAGGGGCAGTGCTTGTGAAACGTCGTTATACACCAGTGAGAATTATTTATTCTAAAAAAATGATTACTCCGTCTTGACCTTTATTCCAATGGCTGAAATTACCGCTATTTTGTCATCTGTTTGTTTTTAAGGTACTTAGGATATTTTTCGTGACAAGTGGTAACACCTTTGTTGGCTATCGTGACTATGACCTTAAAAAAATTAGTTCCATGTTTAAAATTAGATTTTTCGAAGACACTTTTTCACCTTCCATCTTTAATAATTTACCGAAAAAAATTCGTATATGTAACAGTTTATCTGTGTTTTCCAAAAATCTGAAACATTGGTTTTTGGTAAAATACAGAAATATTTAATAGTTTTTTGGAACTTTTGTAGATACATTTTTTTTATTTTTTATTTATAGTTATCATATTTATATTCTAAATACGTTTATAAATATAGCTAATGAAAAAATAAATTTAAAAATAGATAAACATAAAACCTAAAATAAATAAATAAACATTATTGTGAAAACTTTAAAATAAATTTTGAAAATTGGAGTTCAATTATTTATATTACGCGTTCAATTATTTGTAACGAAATTAAAATAACCCTTTGCTAATTTAGAGCGTGTAACGAAATCCCGATTTCTCAAAATCCTGTTTTTTTGTAAATCCCGGTTTTCAAAATCCCCGTTTTCAAAATCCCGGTTCTGCAAAAATAAAAATCCCGGTTTTCTGAAAATCCCGATTTTTACTTTTATTTTACCTTTGTACTATGGAATCCTGTTTCAAAATTAAAAGTTTGCGTAAAAGGTTTCATTCAATTCTGAATAACTTTAATTTATTTTGGAAACAGTTTCACTTAATTAAATCGAGTGTTTCGTTTACAGCAGAAAAGGTTTCATTTAATCCGAGAAACCTATACATGAAACTAGAGGTGTACCGATAGTTTAAAGCGCCTGTGGGCAAAAACATTAGGGCGTCCTATTTTAAGAATATGTTTCCGAGAATTAACACTTACTCAACCCTATAAAACGTTTATTGATTAGATCATCCAATTCATTAGTGGAATATTTCAAAATTTACTGATTTCTTCAGTAGAGTACGGATTTTAGCAGTGAAAGAGATTTGAGAGTGCCTATTTTAGTTATGTATTTCAATATGTAAAACAGCAGTTTTTATAGTTGGTTGCTTTTATTTTAAATAAATATTCGATTGTACATCTGGACTGTAAACATGCATTTACAAGTCTCATTTTATGACCTAAATCCTTGCTCAGAGGAATATTTATTTCCGATTTCTGTAGCTTGTTTTGTAGAAAGTGATTCTTTTGCAATTCTTTCTTATCCTTCTTGTCGGTGACTTTAATGAAGTTTGAAGGGAAAACCTTATGTAGAAAAATATAAAGGACTTTAATTAAAGATGATAACAATTTTAATTTACTTGAATAATTTGATTAAGTTTGGTATATTTGTTAAGGCGAATGTATGTTTCACACATATTTGCTGTGCGGCCCAGCATTAAACCAAATTAATTAACAACCAGTAAATTAAAATCGTAAAGGTAAAACATCTCGCTTCAATTTTTAGTAACGCATCTTAGATACATTTTTCATGGTATATTAGTCATTTTTGCCTGCCTCCTTTTAAAGATAATGCGTATTAATGTTACTGTAACCGTGATTCCCACTTTGCTCTGTTGCGTCCTATTAGGAAATATAAGTCAGGTCGTCAGTAGCCAGCACAGATATCGGGGAACTTTTGATCCAAACAGAAGAGCCGCTTTACTTGTTAACTTTTTACGATTTTTTTACGCGGATACATTTCTTTAACTTACCTATTAAAATTTTTTACACATACACACACACACACACACACACACACACACACACACACACACACACACACACACACACACACACACACACACACACACACACACACACACACACACACACACACACACACACACACACACACACACACACACACACACACACACACACACACACACACACACACACACACACACACACACACACACACACACACACACACACACACACACACACACACACACACACACACACACACACACACACACACACACACACACACACACACACACACACACACACACACACACACACACACACACACACACACACACACACACACACACACACACACACACACACACACACACACACACACACACACACACACACACACACACACACACACACACACACACACACACACACACACACACACACACACACACACACACACACACACACACACACACACACACACACACACACACACACACACACACACACACACACACACACACACACACACACACACACACACACACACACACACACACACACACACACACACACACACACACACACACACACACACACACACACACACACACACACACACACACACACACACACACACACACACACACACACACACACACACACACACACACACACACACACACACACACACACACACACACACACACACACACACACACACACACACACACACACACACACACACACACACACACACACACACACACACACACACACACACACACACACACACACACACACACACACACACACACACACACACACACACACACACACACACACACACACACACACACACACACACACACACACACACACACACACACACACACACACACACACACACACACACACACACACACACACACACACACACACACACACACACACACACACACACACACACACACACACACACACACACACACACACACACACACACACACACACACACACACACACACACACACACACACACACACACACACACACACACACACACACACACACACACACACACACACACACACACACACACACACACACACACACACACACACACACACACACACACACACACACACACACACACACACACACACACACACACACACACACACACACACACACACACACACACACACACACACACACACACACACACACACACACACACACACACACACACACACACACACACACACACACACACACACACACACACACACACACACACACACACACACACACACACACACACACACACACACACACACACACACACACACACACACACACACACACACACACACACACACACACACACACACACACACACACACACACACACACACACACACACACACACACACACACACACACACACACACACACACACACACACACACACACACACACACACACACACACACACACACACACACACACACACACACACACACACACACACACACACACACACACACACACACACACACACACACACACACACACACACACACACACACACACACACACACACACACACACACACACACACACACACACACACACACACACACACACACACACACACACACACACACACACACACACACACACACACACACACACACACACACACACACACACACACACACACACACACACACACACACACACACACACACACACACACACACACACACACACACACACACACACACACACACACACACACACACACACACACACACACACACACACACACACACACACACACACACACACACACACACACACACACACACACACACACACACACACACACACACACACACACACACACACACACACACACACACACACACACACACACACACACACACACACACACACACACACACACACACACACACACACACACACACACACACACACACACACACACACACACACACACACACACACACACACACACACACACACACACACACACACACACACACACACACACACACACACACACACACACACACACACACACACACACACACACACACACACACACACACACACACACACACACACACACACACACACACACACACACACACACACACACACACACACACACACACACACACACACACACACACACACACACACACACACACACACACACACACACACACACACACACACACACACACACACACACACACACACACACACACACACACACACACACACACACACACACACACACACACACACACACACACACACACACACACACACACACACACACACACACACACACACACACACACACACACACACACACACACACACACACACACACACACACACACACACACACACACACACACACACACACACACACACACACACACACACACACACACACACACACACACACACACACACACACACACACACACACACACACACACACACACACACACACACACACACACACACACACACACACACACACACACACACACACACACACACACACACACACACACACACACACACACACACACACACACACACACACACACACACACACACACACACACACACACACACACACACACACACACACACACACACACACACACACACACACACACACACACACACACACACACACACACACACACACACACACACACACACACACACACACACACACACACACACACACACACACACACACACACACACACACACACACACACACACACACACACACACACACACACACACACACACACACACACACACACACACACACACACACACACACACACACACACACACACACACACACACACACCGGGTTCAATATTAGTTTCAACTGCTGGATTAGTTGACGACTTGTCGAAATTAATGTTCTCAGTACTATGATGAACCGGCAGTAAGCATAACTTTTGTATTGGTCTCTTCAAGTCACCGGATTTGGTTTTAAGTGTTACGACTCGAATAACACTGTCGGCCCCGGGGTGAAGATGGATTACTTTCCCAAGCAACCATTGATTTTGCGGCATACTGTCTTTTATAACAACGACATCATTTATTTGTATGGGTGGTTTTGGGTGCTTCCATTTGGTTCTCTGCTGTAGTGATGTAAGATATTCATTTTGCCATCGTTTCCAAAAGTGTTGTGACATTTGTTGAACAATTTTCCATCGAGTGAGATAATTTGCTTTAATCTCTGTGACATTAAGTTCAGGCACCTTTGTTAATGGATGTCCAACGAGGAAATGCCCTGGTGTTAATGGGTCGATTTCGTCAACCGATAGGACACAAATAGGTCTTGAGTTTAAGCAGCTTTCTACGTCGGCTAACAACGTAGTCATTTCCTCCATCGTTAAAATAGTTTTGCCTATCACTCGTCTTAGGTGAAATTTGGCTGATTTCACCGCAGCTTCCCAAATGCCTCCGAAATAATGCGCACTTGGAAGTATGAAATGCCAAGAGATGGAATTTCTTGAAAGAAACTGAGAAAGATTAGTCGATTTCATTACCTTTTCGAACTCTGCTCGAATAGTGCTGTTGGCCCCGACGAAATTTGTGCCGTTGTCGGAATGGACTTCAGAGGGGATTCCTCTTCTAGCTGCGAACCTCTTAAGAGCCGCAATGAATGATTCGCTGGATAGGTCTCCTACCAGCTCTAAATGCACTGCCTTTGTACTCAGGCACACAAATACGCTAATGTATGCTTTATACGTTCGTTGTCCTCGGCCTTTGATTAAATGGATTGATAGTGGACCAGCAAAATCGACACCAGTCTTATGGAATGGGCGCACTAATTCGACTCGTGACGTTGGTAAATTGCCCATGATTTGGTGTTGCAACATAGCTTTGTATCGCCTACAGACGACACATTTCCTGGTTATCTCTCGTACGATGGTTCGTCCACTAGTTGACCAATACCTTTGTCGGA
Source organism: Tipula vernalis (assembly GCA_958295665.1). NCBI lineage: Eukaryota > Metazoa > Arthropoda > Insecta > Diptera > Tipulidae > Tipula > Tipula vernalis. The sequence continues at coordinate 188,840,665 of OY282559.1, forward strand.
AAATTGAAAGCAACAAAGATGGCCCAACATGGTTATGGATTTTATGTAGGTCTTCTAAAATCAATCTGGTCAAAATAAATTGTGGTTTTAATATCACAGGATGTTTTGTGCTGTATGGTGCTGCACTGTTTTCAATCCTACCGCCAACTCGTAACAGATTCTCTCGGTCTAAGAATGGGTTTAAAGAATTTAGACAGCTAGATTTGTTGATGGTACCGATTCGTTTAAGCGTGAGTATTTCTTCGTGGTATGACTTTTCTTGCTCGTATGCACATATAATTTTGAATGCAATGTGTAACTCTTGTGGTCTCAAAAATAGGCCACTAATTCGCTGCGTCTTCTGTTTTGCCCTTGAATGGTTGATAAAACGAGTGATATATGCGATAACCCGTTGAAATTTGAAATACGATGAATATTTTGACAACATTGTGTCGAACAGTTCATTTGTCAGGAACCCTCCTAATGCTTCGATTTTTGTTGGCCGTTCTTCTTGGTTGGTTCCATAATTGCTCTCTTGCTGTGGCCAGTGCTCGTCACTGTGATGCAGCCAATCAGGTCCTTTCCACCATAAATCGTGTTGTCGAAGTTTTGATGCCAATATGCCTCTGCTGGCACAATCGGCAGGGTTTTCGGATGACGGCACGTATCTCCAGTTACTCCGAGGTATGATATCCCGAATCATTGAGGTTCGATTAGCTATAAATGTTGCCCATCTGCGAGGTTCATTGGCAAGCCAGTCGAGAACAATTTTCGAGTCTGTCCATGACACTATGTTGTTAATTTTGAGACTTGTTTCGCGGTTTACCGTTTCAATCAGCTTGGCTAACAGAGCGGCTTCGCATAATTCTAGTCTTGGCACCGATATTTGCTTAATTGGTGCGACTTTAGTTTTGGATGTCACTAGCTGTACGTATACATCTTGAGGCGTAGTAATTTTGAAATAGACCACAGCTGCGTATGCGCTCTCGCTGGCGTCGCAAAATCCGTGGATGTCGATGATGGTATGGTATGACGAGTGTATGAATCTTGGAATGGTAATGAGTTCCACTTCTTGCAGGTTATTCCGAATTCTTTCCCACTGCTGGTTCTGCTCGCTGGGTAGCGGATCATCCCACCTTAGATTTCGAATCCAAAGTTTCTGCATAAAGATCTTTATCAGAACGACGACAGGTGCGAGCCAGCCCAGAGGGTCGAATAGTCTGCTAGCCTCAGAGAGAACGACTCGTTTTGTGACACTGGTGTGATTTTGGAGAGACGTCGTGAATGTAAAATTGTCATTTTGTGGATCCCAACTAACGCCTAGTACCTTTATACGTGGTGCAGACCCCATAGTTGGTTCGTTGTCTAATTCTTTGATTTTACCTATGTCTTCTCTGTTAGGTACGGAATTTAATACGTCTGGACAATTTGAGGACCATTTTCTCAATTGAAATCCATATTGAGCCAAAATGTTACTGATATTTTGCCTTAACTGTATTCCTTCTTCTTCCGTATCTACTGCAGTCATCAAGTCGTCTACATATATGTTTTTGTCAATTTCGTGACACACCATTGGGTTGGACAGTTTCTGCTCTTCGACTATTTGCTTCAGGCATCTTATCGCTAGAAATGGTGCACTAGATAGGCCATGCGTAACTGTCCGCAAGCGATAGTATGAGATTGGATCTGCCGGTTTTCTGCGCCAAACAATCTGCTGGTATTTTGTATCCTTTGGATTGACCAATACCTGTCGGTACATTTTTTCTATGTCAGCCGACATGGCGACTTTATGTTCTCTGAGCCGAATTATTATTGAGTATAACGTTGATTGGATGGTTGGGCCCACAGCTAAATAGTTATTGAGGGATTGGCCCGTGTTACTCATCGCTGACCCATCGAAAACAACTCTCAACTTTGTCGTGGTACTTGTTGTTTTTAGCACGCCGTGATGTGGCAAATAGTACCCTTGGTTGGTGAGTTCGTGCTTTGGAATTTCTTCCATATGATGCAGTTGTTCATACTCAGTCATGAACGTATGATATAATGCTTTGAACTCGTGATCTCTCTCGAAACGTCTTTCCATGCTCCTAAGTCTCTGTATTGCGATGTTTAAGGTGTTGCTTAGATCCTTTGCTGGTTGTTTAAATGGAAGGGATACAACAAATCTTCCATTCGAATTTCGTGTAACATTCTCTTTGAACTGCTGCTCGCATAATTTCTCTTCCGCTGATAGGATACTCCGGTCTTCGTTAATCGATTCAATTTCCCAGAATCGTTTCAAGGTGGCATCCAAATCTGCTGCGGGTTCTAGATAATTTGTGGCTAACAATGATGTGGTGTTTTCTTGTTGTCTCGGACCTGCCTGACACTACCCATCCAAATATCGTATTTTGCAAGGTCGGTCCCTCTTGGTTGCACTGTTTCCTTCCATCAAGTAACATTGAGAAGAAATGGTCTGCTCCGATTAACATATCTATTTCACCTGGTTGATTGAAGTGTGGGTCGGCTAACTTCAATGTGCTTCAAATCTCGGTTGAAACATTAGTAATTGTTTCCGGTGGTAGTAATGACGTTAGTTTTGGAAGAATTAACGCGCTGATTTCCAATTTTGAGTGACTTGGTGGTTGCACAATAATGGTGGTTCGACCTCTGGTGAGCCCAGCTTTAGTCATGCCTAAACCACTGACCGCTATTCGTGAGTTAAATCTTTTTAGCCTTAGTCGTCGCACGCAAGACTCCGTGATAAAGCTGGCCTGGGAGCCTGAATCTAGTAAGGTTCGGCATACTTGGGGTTCTCCACACACATCCAACACTGTAATTAAAGCCGTTGGTAGAATAGAATGGAGCCTTGACACCTTGGTCCCATTCGAATGTACAACCGATGCGTTTAGATTGGTGACTGGCTCGTTCGGAATAGAGGTTGATGGTCTGCTATCAGAAGCTTCCTTGATCTGAGCTACATTAATATGGAGTAGAGTATGATGTTTAACAGCACACGTTCGACATCGCCGTTTTGATTGACAGTTTATTATTAAATGGCCACGGCTTAAGCAATTGAAGCACCTTCGACTCGTGTTGATCCACTCTCTACGTTGGTTGACCTCTAGGTTGTTGAACTCTGAACAGCTGAACAACGAATGATTTTTATCTCGACAGAAAGCGCACGTATACGCTTGGGTTACTGGTTCGCTTTCTGCTACATGTCCCCTTATCAATCCTTTAGAATGTCCGGATCTCATCGAAGAGCTTAATGATTCCAGAGCATCGATTCTGATCTGTAGAAACTTGAAGAAATCATCAAGATTTGGGTTATCCAATTCGGCTGATGTTTCTGCCCACATGCATTTACTTTTGTCATCTAATTTGGTGACCAACCAGTAAATTAGCCACGGATCGCGGGATTCTGCTGTTGGACCGAGGGCCTTTAGACCTCGCACCACTTCATCCGCTGAATCTAGTAGGTTCTTCACTTTCGCTGCATTTGCGGTGTGGAAGGGAGGATGGTCTACGAACGCGCGTATAAATGAATTCACGATATGTTTTTTGCGATCATACCTGTTCCTTAGCTTTTTTAACGCTTCCAAATAATTGGCTTCCGTAACGCTGATATGTCGAAGTAGGGCTGCTGCTTCACCCTTCAATGACCCTTTCAGGTATTGAAATTTTTGTACTGGACTCAATATCGTTGAGTCATGAATGGTGGTAGAGAATAGGTAATAAAATGACTGCCATTCGGTGTATTCACCGGAGAAATGTGGTATGTTTATTTTTGGCAGCTTCACTTCAGCTTGTGCGATGTGTGACGAATTTAATGTGGTATCTGCTTGAAAGGTATGTCCAGGCATTATCGTTCGTTCCCGGAGTAGTGAATTTAGCTTCGTTTTGGCCACGTAGTACTTTTTTTCAAACTCAAAATCAGGTTCCTCGTCGTTGGCAAGGCCAAATATTTTTCCTTCGATATTTGTAAATTCAGTAATGAGCGAATCAACTCGAGAGACACGAGTTCTTATCGCTTCGACATCTGTATTATCTGTAATCGTGGCGATGAATTTAACGATGTTTGTTAGTTTCGCCTTGATTGTAGAGCGTTGCTTCTTGAGCCTTAATAATTCGGCCATTGCGTGATATGATTCTGCTCAAAAATGGCGAGCACGTTGATTTGCTCAATGCGGCGAGCACGTTGATTTGCTCAATGCGGCGAGCACGTTGATTTGCTCAATGCGGCGAGCACGTTGATTTGCTCAATGAGGCGAGCACGTTGATTTGCTCAATGAAGCGAGCACTTGTATAGAGTTATTTAATTAACAGTCACTTTATTACACCTTTTTGTTCACGATATCCAATAGTTAAAACGATGCACCTGGATTTGTTATTGGATCACTGCACTACACTAGATTGATTGCGGGAAAGGGTGTCTTTCTAACCTTAATGTCGACCGCATGCGATATCCGTATTTAACCTCGTTTTTCGCGTTTACCGAGCTTATGGTTAATTGTGTACGATATTGGCTTATTTATAAAAAATAAACTCGTGGCATTTGAGTTATATAACAAATGCCCGGCGTAATATACGAGCACGTTTTTCAAAATGGTGAAAACCAAAAATTATTTTATTACTGGCAACTCACCTCGCGGTTTCTCAACAGACGAGAACTGTATTTATCTCTTTTCGGCAACTCCTAAAGCGTTGAAAATGTACTAATATGGGGCGATTGAAGTTGCTTATTTCCCACGTTGTTTTATCTTGATTCTGTTTCTTCCAAATGGTGGTCCCCTTATATTTCTCACGAATTGGTAACCTCTTTACTTCGTTGTTGTTATTGGCTTCCAATTTGACCAAAATACAAGAAACCAGGTTCACCAGTTTTACTTTGTTTTTACAATTTTTATTTATTATTTTATTGAATACTCTTAGAAAAAACAAAATGCAAACTATTTTGAGCGAAACTTGAAAACAGAATGACAAAATTTTGTAATGAACACAAATTTATACGTAGTTCCAAAGCGTAAATAAGTGCAGATGAATTCGAAGATTATGTTCGATATTTAGTATAAAAGTTCAAATTCAGATGTCGCGTCGATCATAATCTTCGTTATCATTATTGCACTGAACAGAAAATAATGCATTGGAATTCCTCCACTATTTGACATTTCAAGTTGTCATTGAGTTGTTTTGAAAATATTAAGATAATTACAACATTCTTTCTCGAAACTTTATTGTGTGAGCGTCTCATTTTAGTGAAGTGTTATAAATTTTACAATTTTCTTTTAATTTTAATAAATTTGTATTTTATTTAATTATATCTTATAGTTTATTTTGATTTGTTTATTTTTATCAGTCGGGTAAGTCTTTTCATAGTCTTTTTCTATCCACAAAATAATAAATCCACGTAACAAAGGCAAGGAGGGACAAAGTACGCAGTACTTTGTACCTCCAACATTTACTTCTACTGATTTCTCAGATTCCGAAGATGAAATAAATACTAAAAAATCAAAAATTGTTTTTAATAATGAAACAATAGTAAACGGTGAATTTGATAAAAGTCCCAATATGTTAAATAAAAGGAAAATTAATAATAATAATAATAAAATTCACGTCGCAGTTTCAAAAAATACAGTAACAGCTCCAACATCATCTTCAACTTTATCTGTTGATTCATCGAATAACTCAAATATGCCGTCAGTTACTGCTGAAAAAATTAATCTATATAACCGATCAGATAATGGCCCATTTACTGTATTTATCAGTAAAGAGAATTTAAATATTGTTCTTTTAGCTAAAGCCCTTAAAATAAATAATTTTAAAAATGTCAAAGAAATCTCTAGCGTTAGCAAAAATGTTGCTAAGGTTATCTTTAGTAATTTTGAAGACGCAAATAATTGTGTTAAATCAGATATCTTTAAAAAATTTGATAATTATACTACATACATCCCTAAAAATTTCACATCTTCTATTGGTTTAATCAGGAACATTCCTATTGGGCTTTCTAATGAAGAAATACAAGAAAATATTAGATCTAAATACCCTATTTCTAAAGTAGAAAGAATGACTAAATGGAATAGTGCCACTAAAACAGCTGAGGAAATTGAATTGGTTAAACTTACTTTTGAGTCTGGAACTATTCCATTCAATGTTATTTTATATGATAATCTCTTACTAAAGGTAGAATATTTTATACCTAATCCATTATTTTGTAAAAAATGTCTAAATTACGGACATACAATTTCCAAATGTAAATCTAAAACTAATAGATGCCTAACGTGTGCTAATACTATAGAGGACGAACAAGAACACGTTTGTGACATGAAATTTTCTTGTAAATTTTGTGGAACGGGCCATGTTACTAATTTTTTCAGATGTAATGAACGATATAGGCAGAAACAAATTAGGGAACATAAGATTTTAAATAAAACTAGTTTCAGAGAATCCAAAAGCCACCTTTATGGTAGCCAACAAAAAGTCCCTAAACAAATAGATTTCGCTAATGATATCTGTGTTGAAAATCAAGCCTGGAAAAATAACTTAATGAATTCTGATGCTAGAAAAATTCAAATCCTAAATAAATTAGTAAACGAATTAAAAAATCAATTAAATGAAAGAGATTCTATTTTTAATGATGTCAAATCACTTTTAAATAATTCTGATGAATTTAATAAAAATCCAGCTAATTTAGACTCACTTAAAATTAAATTAAATAAATTTATTAAAACATAAACTTTTCTTTTTCCAGTTTTTTATTTTTTCATTTTATTCTTCCATTATGTTACCTTTAAAAATTTTACAAATTAACATTCGTAGTTTAAATAGTAATAAAGATCTATTATATCATTATATACAATCCAATCATATTGATATCGTTATTCTATCTGAAACCTGGACAAATCCAAATAGTAATTTGACTTTTAACAATTATAATCTTATTACTGATGATAGACCAGATGGTTTTGGCGGTGTAGGCTTTTTAATACATAAAAAAATTTCTTGGAGAATTATTGATTTAAATTTTCATTACATCCGTTTTCAAGCTTTCAAAATTAACCTCAAATTTAAAAACATTAATTTTAATATCTTATCTTTTTATAATAATTCTGTTATTAGACCTCAAGAAATCGTTAATGAATTTGAACATCTTATAACTCAGAATCTAGATAACTGTTTAATAGCTGGAGACATAAATATTCATAATAGTCTTTGGGATAGTTCATTGACCCCTACTCACGACAGGGTGGGTGATAAGATTGCAGATATTATCACTGCTAATAATGTCTTTTTATTAAATGACGCATCTCATACAAGGCAAGATTTTTTCAGAAATAATTCTGCAGCACTAGATATTACTTTGTGATCAATCAATCTAATTGAAAAACTATCATGGAAAGTAGATCCCATTAATTTAGGAAGTGACCATCTCCCAATACTTATTGACTTTAAACTAAATTATTATCAAAAAAAACAAATCACAAACTGGTCAAAAGTATTGAAAGACTTTGATCTAAATTCTATTAATGATAAATGCAATATTGAAGAACACCTAGAAAAATTAATTTCTCAAAATACTTCTATTATTACAAGTAAAAATACTTTTAAACCTAAACCTTGGTCGAACGATCTTATACAAAGACTATGGAACATAAAAAAACACAAACAACTCATTTATAATTTAAACAAAAACCTTTTTACCGCTATTGAACTAAAAAAATCTATACAAAAACTTAAATTAACAATTAGAAGGGAAAAGAAAAAATCTTGGAATATTTTTTTAACAAGCATCAATCACAAAACTAATAATTTTGATCTCTGGAACAACATCAATAAAATTAAAAATAAAAAACAGTCCAACTACAGAATCCTAGAAGATCCCACACTAGCTACTAATTTTCTAAATTACAATTTTCCTTTCTCCTTTGAATCCCCTCATAATCTCTCTAATAACTTCAATCCTACTATTAATCCTGCGGAATTTAATAACATTGAAATTCTTGATATTATTAAAAATTCAAACAATACTGCTCCAGGATATGATAAAGTCTCATATAAAATCATCAAACAATTAGTATCCTCTAATCTTAACCTAATCAATACTATTACAAATTATTTCAACAACATCTGGCAAAATCAAATTTACCCTACAAAATGGAAAACGTCATACACAATCGCCATTTTGAAAAGGGGGAGGGATGATAGAAATATTATTAACTACCGTCCTATTTGTCTGTTACCTATTTTTTCAAAAATCTTCAATAAACTCATTTTAAAACGAATTAATGATCATCTAATCTCCAATAATATTCTTAATTATTACAATTTTGGTTTTAGAAAAAATAAAAATATTACTGACTATTTTGTAGAAATGTTTAATTTCATCATCTCCCTCAAACAACAACAAAAAAAAATTGTTTTAGTTAACATTGACATTTCCAAAGCTTTTGATAATGTAGATAAAAATATTTTATTAAACACCTTTAAAAACTTCAATTTCCCTATTAACATTACACATTGGATTTCTCAATTTCTTACAAATAGAATTATATCTATTCAAAATATCAATCAAACTTCCATTCATTACACTAATAAAGGCATTCCTCAGGGTAGCTGTTTGAGTCCTACCCTTTTTAATATCTATACCACTTCTTTACACGACATCAATAACCCCGATACAAAAATTTTCCAATATGCCGATGATATTTGCATTGTAATTTCTGCCGATAATCATGATAACTTACAATTAATAACAGATTCTACTTTACTCTCATTAACTAATAAATTACAATCTTTAAAACTACAAATTAACACTGACAAATCTCATTTTTTAAGACTATTCACTAATAAAAATAATTCCAAATCTCTAAATTTAAAAATTAATAATATCTACATAAAAGAAAGAGTGACTACTAAGATACTGGGTACAACTTTAACAAATAGACTTTCATTATCAATTCATTACACAAACTTAAAAGCAAATATTTCCAACTCCATTAATTTACTTAAAACTCTCACCCATTTTAATGGAGGTGTAAATCCTGAAACAATGATCAATATTTTTAAAGCAATAGTTAAATCTAAACTTGAATACACATATGTTTTTACAGACACTAAATATAAAAAAGATATTAATATCTGTCAATCTATTAAAAATGCTTGTCTGAAAGCTTGTCTAGGCTTCTTAAGAACTACTCCACTTTCAGCTATTTTATCTGAATCCCTAGAAACATCTTCAGATCTAGATTTTATTAAAAAATCACTAATTTATATTTCAAAAAATCTATATAATAATTCCAAAATCGGTAACGACATTAAAAACAATAGATCTCTTCATAAACTTAACGACTTATATTCTAATTATACTTTTCTTTCCAAAATTAAACCTTTTCACATAAAAAAAACGTCTCCCACTAATTTTAGCATCATAACAAATATTGAGGGAATCACAAACAAAAATTTTATAAACCATTCTGAACAATATGTATTATCTATGGCTGAAATTAATAAATATAATAATTTCGCAAAAATTTACACAGATGGCTCTATAATTAACAATAAACCAGGAATTGAAATTTTTGTTGAGGATAAAAATTGGAAATTTGCCATTCAACTAAAAAACCCTACTAATATTAAAAATATTGAAACCATTGCTATTAAAATTGGAATTACTATATCTCTAATCATCAAAAACAATAATATTATCATTATTACTGACTCTCAAAGTTCTTGTATTTCATTAAAAACGGCTCTATTACACTTTACAAATAGACACTACGAAAATCAAATTATTGATACTATCGGCCATAATCAAATTAAAAATTTTGTCATTCATTGGTTCCCGGGTCATTGTGGCTTAAAAGGAAATACTATAGCAGATAGTTTAGCAAAAAAAGCAGTTTTTTCTCCTACTCACTTTCTTGATAATGAACCAACTCTCACAGACCTATTTAACAATATCTCCAGATCTATAAATAATAAGTGGAAGGAAAACTACACTTTAATGTGTAATTCATCCGGCCACTTTTATAAACAAATTTGCCCTTCTCCAAGATCATCTTTCCTATTTAAAGACTCTAATTTTACATCCTGCCAAACCAGGCTAATTTACAGATTAATCTCTGGTCATACAGTTAACAAGAAATTTAAATTCCTTTTGGGACTTGAATCTACATCTAATTGTGAGATTTGTAACACCGTTGAAGATAACGAACATATTATTAACGATTGTGTCATATATAATAATATAAGAAATAATTTCCCACTTTTATACAGAAAATCCTTATTAGATAACTTAAAGGACCAAAAAATGGAAGAATATAAAATATTGTGTGATTTTGTGGATAGAATAAATTATAAACTATGAATTAAGACTACATTTAATTTTTATTGACTTTTTCACACAATGATTTTTCTTTGGAATCATTTCATTTTATTTTATTTTATTATAATATTAAGATTTATGAATATTATATAATTTAATTCTAAATTTAAAAAAAAAAAAAAAATATAAAAAAATTTAAAAAAAAAAAAAAAAATTTAAAAAAAAAAAAAAAAAAATAATTAAAAAAAAAAAAAAAAAAAAAAAAATTATGAATTAATGAATTATAAATTTATATTTTAATTTTAAAACTTTTATTTTTATATGTATCCTTCATGAAGAGAGAAGTCTCTAATATTCTTTATTTATTAACTTTCATTTAATCTAATTTAATTATCAAACTTTGTTTTATATAATTATGCTTTTATTTTATTATTTAATTTTTAATCTAATTTGATTTTGTACACTTTATTCAACCCTCCAGAACCTCCCCTGAGTGGTCTCTGGAAATTTTGGGCTGTTTCTCAACTCACTGGTCTTATGGATTGAAAGATCTGACCTGAGCAAATTTAAAAAACAAACAAACAAACAAGATAATTACAATATTATTTACATTTGAATTGTACAAAAAAAAATTAATAATTAATTACATATTTTTTAGGGTGATCAACACTTATATAATAGCAAATGGTAAGTATTAATTAATTCAATGAATGATAATTTACATAGTTTTTATTTGTTTGATTTTAGGTATTCTTGATGTGTTTCAGGCTGAGATTTGTTGTTTAGGTAAGTATCCTATTTCAGTCGGATCAATCGCTCCGACAAGCGCTAATTTCAAATAAATGTTTGCTGCATACCTAGCGCCATCTGCTCGCCGAAACTGCTCATCCGAATTATTATTATTTTTTTAGCAATCTTTTTTTTTGTGATGCTGGGTTGGTTTCCCAGATTGTGTTGCCAATATTCGTCGCCGTGCCATGGTGAATAAAATAAAAAATATTTAATTATGTAATCATAAAACTTTTGGAACATTCATTGCTTTTTTTTTTTTTTTTTTTTTATTGCATTTATTTTATTGCAATATTTATTACACCAATCATTCAGATGAGTTGCGACGGAGGATGGATATTCAAACCAAAGAGAAATGGTGGATCTTTAAATATGTTAAATGAGGTCGGATGGAAAGGTTCAGCCGCGAAGTTTCATGATCCGCTTCCCGTTTAATCAGTGACAGAAAACATACACACGGTGGCGTTGTCCAATCACAAACTCCTGAACGCTACAATTGTGAGATATTTCGTCGATACTGTTATGCTTACACCACGTAACTGACAAATCACAAAATTTTCAGGAAAGCTGAAAAACTTCAATAATTAAACATGCTACATGTTTTGTTCTTACATTTTTCAATCAACAAAAACTAAAAAAAATTGCACAATCGTTTTAATAACGTTCAGGTGATTATTTTCAGATCCGTGTTTTACAGTTTGTTTGTTTTTTTATTGTTTTTAAAACAAGTGTGGACTACAACATATTTTAGTAGATGCAGAATAGGATTATCAGCATTTTCCTCTATATTTACCTTAAAATTAGCAAGTACGTGGTATTCTAGTAAAAACATCGACATGTACTCGTAGTTTTTTAATTGGAATTTTTAATAAGTAAGGATTAGGTAGTGTGGTATGAAAAAATGTAAGAGATCACTAAAATATTATTCTTACTGTCACATCCATGAAGTCCAAAGATTTTATCAAAACCACGTCTGGATTTTGCTAAAATTCCTTAATCAGTGTTCTAACATGTGTAATTACCCAAAAGGCTTCGAAACTTACTTAAATGTTGAACTAATGTCTTGTACTTGTTATCAACCATTGCTGGTTTAGCAAAATAATTAAATCAAGTAATCTTTTAGTTATGGCGCTGTGGAAGCCTTCGTTGTACATTTACTTAATGCTTATATATAGCGAAGCTACATTAATGCCATTGCACTAACGCATTAGAACTACGCGATTTGATGTCGCATGAAAACTTCAATGTTGATTTGGGACGTGTTCGTGAAATGGATGTGGTTCGCTTAGAGTGTATTTTTATTTCGCATGACAAACAGATTTTTAAAACTTGTTGGCCAGTTTCTCATTCAGAAAACTTGATGTTTTTCACAAAGGGCTTGATTCTGCCAGTCAAACGATGCTGTAATTAAGTATATCAGGACTTCAAGTCTTTATGGTGATTGTTCCATATGAGGTCAATAAATGACCTTTACAAAGGTGAGAGGAAAGCAGAGACAATTGAACAGCAATCTTTGATGTCAAAATTGCTTTGTGAGTTCAATTGAAACATAATTGAATCGTTCGGGTTGAAACGCTTGTGGCAAATGACTAACATTTTTTTTTTTTTTTGGCAAACGTCTTTATACCATGCACAAATTTGTCGAGCTGGAGTTTTAGATAGCCTTCATTTTTTGAATAAAATATTAATGTTTTATCGGTATTATTTATTAAAAATATCAAAGAACTATAAATTTATCATGGTACTTCCTTAAACCTATAACTCCAAAATAGGGCATGGTTCGATTGATCGATTAATCGATTAATCGGTGAATCAGAAAAATTTTCAATTAATCGATTAATTTGTAAAGCTGTCGATTAATTGGTTCTCCTATTATTTTTCAGAAAAATAATAAAAATTGCATTTTTAACTATGTGTAATAAATTCTCTTTAAAAAGGAAAATATAAACTATGAGCGTATTAAGGTGGATTTGTGTTGTCCGTTCCTTTCGGTTCCTGCACGTATCGTATCAGACAAAAAAAAAACATTGTTACATGTACTTTCTATATGAGTATTTATATTATCCGTTCCTTTCCGTTCCTACTCGTACCGACACAGGCAAATATTGTTGAAAAAATGTATAAATTTATGATGTCTGATGGATAGTATAGATTGATGATGTCTGATGCGGTGTGTGGGGGGGTGGGGGGGGGGGGGGTGCGGATGATGTGAATCCACCACCTTTATACATATTGAAGGTAAATAAAAAGCGGTACTTTACCGTTTTTTGCTCATGATTTTTATTTGACTGTCTTTATTTTCGTATTTTTTGGCATAGGAAAAAACAAACTATTGGTTAAGGGGGGCGAGTAGCAGAGACGCAACGATTTCAACAACAACGTCAAGCAACACTAGCTACAGTTAGTACAAATTTGGGTGACCGCATGGGAACATGATGATGGAACGAAATCTCACCCTCCTCACAACCGCCGATGGAAAAAATGGTGGAGGGAATAATAATAGTTGTTTACAGCTTTTCAGAAAAAAGAGATTGCGGCACCAGGAAAATTTGTGTTGGCATTGTGCTGTCTTCTTACAGGAGTTGGAGCAGTATAGATGAAGTTTAAAAATGGTTATTGTCTTATGTGTTACTAACAAATTTACTAACTATCAAACTACTTAGGTGTCAGGAACCGGGTTGTGAGTCTTTGTTGCTAACATTTCATTGCCATCCTTCGATCTTCTTATATGTAATGTAACCTGTACGACGGCGGCCTGGCCAGAGGCGGGATATATAACACTATTAGACTTATGTGGTTATCGATGTGTGCCGCCTTTCTTTACGGAGTTTTGGCTTCATGAAGAAATGGTGTTGTCGTGTTATAACATGGGTATAAGTGGTGTGTTGGTATTCGCATTTATAATTACGGAGGAAGGCTTGCTTTATTCTTCTTGATCGTACATAGCAATCAATCAATTATGGGATTAAAATTAATTCTGAATTTCAGAATTAAATTTTAGTTTGGTATTATGGTGATTTATTAATTAAAATTAGTTTTCAGTGTTGCCTGTGGGAATTTGTATATTAATTTTATTTGTTGATTCTTGATATACTTATAGTACCTAACAGAATTATTTATGATTCGAGGCTGTTGTACTGTAATATTATCATTTTTAAATTATTTATTATAAATTTTATAAAATAATTGAATTTTTAATTATTTATTCTCTTTTTCTTGATCGGTAGGAAATTTATGATTAGTTTTAAGTAAAATTTTATGTTTAAAATGGTGTTTAATGTTTATTTTAATTCTTGTTGCAGTATGTAATAATTAATTAATTAGATATAGAAGGACCATGAAAATAAAATAAGCGCTGTTTTTGTAATCTTAGCTTAGTAATTTTAAATTTTTCTTAAATATTTTATCCGGTAAACTAATGAAAGGCGGACAGGGGAATTTACAACATTAATAATTTTTAAGTCCTGATTTAGATTTAGGGAGTCCTGAGTATCCGGCCCTGGATTCCAGAGAAATTATCATCTAATAATGTAGTTAGATTGTGCTGTCTTGTGCTAACCTATTTACTATATATTGTACTAATAATTTACTAACTATCGATCGCATTGGTGTCTGTAACCGGGTCGAGTCTGTCCCTACTAATAATCCTATCCTATCCTTCGGTTTTGTTATGTGTTAACGGGTGTACGGTGTGTGCCCGGGAGTCCAGGAGTCTTACTATTCTTACTATAATGCTTGGCCGTACATTCTCAATCAATCAATCAATAAATAAATGAATACGTCATTTTGTGTTGAAATCCAAATCTCAACTCAACTCTAATCAACATTTCCAAATTAGCATTTTATTTATATAGTTTAGTTAATTTATAATTTTAATTAAATTAATTTAAATCAATTTGATGCAGTTTGTAATACCCTGTAAAAATAAATTAATCATACCTAAATAAACTATTTTATACGGGGTTTCCAATTTGACTCAAATTTATTCAATAATACGAAGTATCAGAATCCTATTTGAGTTGAATACACTAAAATTTCATTGTGCTTGTATAGTTCATGTTTTATCAAGAACACAATTGTTGTTTCATGAATATAAAAAACACAAAGAGAAACATGAGCAGCAGCATACAAATAACATAATCTTATATACTAAACCACCCAGACACATTGAAGGTAAATATTTTCTACCATCTTCCATGTGCGTGGCAGTAGACTTATCATGTTTTCATAATATTACAGATAATACCCTTATAGCTAACATACAAACATATATCAAGATACAGGAAAATATTTGTGACGACTGTACCAAAACCACCAAAATTATCTTTCTGTTTTTGTTGTTGTTTGTATTTTATAAGACAAAAACCAATAATATATAGTACATTTCCTTGATAGGATTTGTATAAAGAACGAATGAGACGACTGTATAAACATTTCATTGGCTTTGCTATGTATCATGTTTGTTGGGAATCGCAAACATTATCAGGAACATCATCAGTGTTGAAGCTGGAATCTGGAAAGAAAGAAAACCACAAAGAATCAACGAAATAAATGACACCGAATTTTTGTACTTACCTGAATGTTTAACAGCTGATAAGCAAGCCATCAACCTATACGGTAAGCAATCTTTTATCCCCGACATAAATCATCTAAAATTATATATTTCGATTATTATTAAATTCAATTAATTTAAATTGTATCTTACCAATAATTGAGGACTGTCTGATCAAAAGTCGCTATTTACATCTTACTTTTTGCTACTTACTTTTGATCACTTTTTTGTAGTAAATAGCTTGTTTTGACCAAAATCAAGAATTTTAGAAATATTTTTAATAGAGAAATTGGCAATTTTTGGTCCATGCTGGAAATAACCACTTTTGGTCTATTTCACTTATAAAATTCTGCCCTGATAGAAAAAAAAAATCATTTTGGAAAATGTAAACAGCGACTTTTGATCAGACACTCCTCAATTGTAACCAATCTTTTTCACCTAAATTTTATTTGTTTATATAAATTATTTTGATGTTTGTTAAAGTAGTAATTATGTAACAAAATTGTAATAGAAAAGTAATCATAATTATGAACAAAAGTTGTACCAAATTCTTATAGATATAAGTAGTCAGAATGTTTACATGCAGATGGCATTAAGCGTAATATTTTTTAATAATGGGGCATGCTTATAGTTAAAATGTTTGCCGCTCTTTTTTAAGGCAGTATCATATGTCAAGGATAGAATGACAAGTGTCATTTAAGTTTTGTATAGAAATGTATGGCGTAATAAATAACATGAAACTATTTTCATATTTAAAAATAAATTTAAGTGATTTCACTAATAACAGAAATTGTAAATATGAAATCCTTAGGGCGTTTAGTTGTTTTAAATAGATAAACAAATGTTTCTTTTAATAAAATCGATTTAAATTTGTGATTTGTGTTAACCTTAAAAATTTTACGTGAGCTAAGCCACCGAAATAAATATTTAAAAATATTGAATCAATCTGGTTTTATATAAGTTGACACTACTTTTACGTTTTTTAAAAGATGGTTTCATGTTGCGTTTTGCCATCGCATATCGTTTCCTTCTTAATTTATCAATTATGTTAATGTTATTTGTAAATTAATTTTAGTGTTTAGTTTTTACAACAAAATATCAACTCAAGATTTAACAAAAAATTAAAGTTATTAGGTGCAAAAACTGTATTATTAGGAGCAAAAACAGACGTGGAACCATTTTGATGGTATTTTTCCCAGTCTTAATTTAATAATCCATTTTCTTTTTAATGATGGTTGGCTAGGAAACCGATGAAATTTTAAAGAATTATTTCTTGTAAATTTATTATTGCAGTTTGATACACTGCAAGTTGTCACCATTTCGGTTGGTATAAATATTAACTATTAAAATAATCACACAAAAGTTTTAAAAAGTTGTAGGTTTATTTGTTTATCTTAAAAACCAAAATTCGTTTTTTATTTCGCCCTAGTGCTCGTATTCACTTTACTTTTTACTATTTTAAAATGGATATAATTTACTAGACTATTTTATTTTACCATACGTTTCAGTATAATTCTCTTATGTCAAATTTCATTCTATCCTTGATCTATGGTATTGCCATCTGGTAGATGAAAATAGAAATAATTGCATTTTGCATGCCCCATTTCAATTCAGTCAAGAATTTGTTATTGCTAAAAAATCACTTCAGTACTGTGCATCAACCGAATTACACGTAATAAAAATTAACCTAAAAAATAAAAATAATTGTTATCAATATTGTTTGTTTCATTATAAAGTAACTAAAAATACCCAATTAAAAAACTCACCACCATCCCAACTTTATATTTAATTCACCTGGGATTACCATCGATATTTCAAGCATATATTTGTCTCGATTGTACATAAAATAAAACACAAGAACACATTCAAGTAGCGCAAAAATAAAATCTAATAAGGAATTAACTACGACGTATTTCTATTTAAGTTAAAATCTATTTTAATACTATCCAATTATTAGACTTAAGTAATTAAAATAGAAATTGAATTTCATGTACAATCACACAAAAGTTAAAATCATGCACTTAAACAAGAAATCAATAATTTTGATTTCTTTATCTATAAATATATAACATTGCCTGATAAATGCATCCCTGTGGATTGCATTTTCCATTCCACAATTACACTCTAATTATTATTTTACTAACACTTAAATTATTATTTTATTAAAAAAAGCTATATCACTAATTATTATATCATTAATTCACTTTAATTATTATTTTTATTTTATAAATAAATAAAACAAAAAAAAAAAAAAAAAATTAAATTAAATTTTTGAAGAAAATAGAAAAAACACGTCTATCCTCTTCGAAGAGCATTTGCTCACTCCACAGTATTTTTAAACGTGACGATCATATGCAAAAATTGTATAGGTTCCGCATTACTTTTACGATTTGCAACTTTTATTATTTTTTGATATGATTGAGTGATGTTGTTTGTATCGAACTAGAATATTTTATTTAAGTTAAACCTACATCCTCAACATTGAAATCCAATGATGGAAAACCGTTTATGACGATATCATTGAGAAGTTGTTGTTGCTTTAACGATTTCACTTCATTTTCTAGCGAATGAATCTGGATATTGCACTTTACAACTTTGTCGTCAAGATAATTTATGTTTTTTTGAACACTTGATAACTTGTTGCCAAGACTATTAACAGTTTCACTAAATGTGTCAAATTTCTTAGATAAAATTGTTTCCGACGTATTAATTCTATTGAATATGACCTTATTAGCAGTAAGAAGATCTTTCATAGATGGATTTTCCGCTTGAAATATTTCTCCTGAATTAGAAGAGCTACGCATCACAGGCAATTTAGGCAAATTAATTGTATTTGGCGACTCAGTCATTTTTTAAGGATTATGCCAACTAACAAAGCAGTTCAAAAACTAACCACTTTTAATAAAAATTCACCGTTATGAATGTATTTATTTTAAATTTTAGTTTTAGGTTATTATTTTTAAATACATACAATATCAATCTAATTATTATGGTGGTTTGGCGTCTATTGGAGGGGGGATCAAAGTTGAGTAGATTAATCTACCAGCTCCGTAACCTTCCAGTAGGGTGCGCATCTCGTGAGCTGTTCTGGTCTTGTCATTAGGCAGCTGCGTGATGGGTACAATTGTGTACAACTGCCTCCTCGTGGCAACCACTGGTAACTAAGGCCACTTGGCACATTTTTGGCCATTTGGCACAGGCTAAAGTACGGCGCTAAAGGAGAAAACTTTGACAAAAAACCATAATCTAAGGTGGAACAGCATATGCCGAAAGATGAATGGTTGATAGGTTAATCAGCCCAAAATATGCGGACTCTGGATACCAGGCACCCTCCAGTTTTATTTAGCCTTACTTTAGTAAAGCTGGGTGATCTACAGGTGATTTGCAATTCCCAGCAACTCGTAAGAGTGAAATCAAATGGAATACGAGGCAGGAGTAGGAATATACGGGAGTGGGACAACCCTCTCGAGGTCCTTGAGCTCCAATGCTACCGTCTTTCTAGCGGAACTACATGCTGTAGTAAACATCTAGGAGGGAGAGCAATAAGCCCAGATAGTATGTATCACGTGCCGGGAGGCAGTATTGTTAGGTTCATTAAGAACCTGAATATTGACTGGACGGATAATTAAGCAGGGGCCAGCACAATAGATCTTTTAGGTCGCAGTGCGAAGTGGCTGATCGCCCGTATGGCCCCCCCAATAGTAATAATAATAATCTAATTATTATCTAATGTCACCTAATTCGTAGATTTGATTATTATTTCGATTATAATTGCAATTTTGCAGAGAAAAGGCACTTACATTTTTATTTAGTTGTTGACACAAAAAAAATATCAAATTCACTGTTATAACTGATTATCTATGAATCAAATTTAAGTTTTATATTTACGTATAATTTTGAACTATTCGCGCAATTGAATTTGGTTAATATTTGATCACGGTAGTAAAATATTTTAATTAAAAAAAATCTTTTGCTCTAACAGATCATTCACAATGAAAAAACTTTTTACACAGGTTTGTATGAATTTCCAACGTAACGAAATTGGAAATTTATACAAACCTGTAAGTCAAAAGTAAAAAGATTTTTCATTTTGAATACTCTGTAAAAGAGAAACTATTAGAGTAGTTTCACAAAAAAACACCGATACTTTTGACCAAACAAATGTTGTTCGCTCTGCTTGCACAAGCAGTCCAACAATCATACCAACATCATATTTAATTCTGCTACAAGGTTTCGCTGCTTGCTTCGTGGGTTTTACACTTTTAAGCGTGAAACACAACGAGCAGCGGCACCGAGCAGCAGATTTAAATGTTAACCAATGTACCTATTTAATGAATTCAAATCACTAGAATAGAAAAAATAGAAAAATTTCAATTAAAAGAAAATATATTCAATGAAGTTGGTTCTGCCGTCGCATCAACAGGTTCCACACCCAGCAACAAACAAAAAATGCTGTTTGCTGCTAAACATAACCTCAATAAATCTGATGTATTGTTTAGCTTCTTTTATTTTCGAGTGTACTTATTTGTTTTTAAATAAAATATTTTGAAAAATAAACGTCCTTCACAAAATATAGTATTAAGGTCTCGAACAATACAAAAAAAAACAACGGGCGAGTTCACGCTCAACTCGCAAAAGTATTATGTGAAAACATTTATGTATAAGTATTAAGTATCCATTGAATGTTTGAAAAGGCTTGACTTCGATGGGCCTGAGAAACCAATGCAGATAGACGGCTGCCGTTCACTCGGTATTTTAAATTACATTATAATTTTGGTTTAAAAAGTCAATAAGTTATCCTATGTATATTGTGTTTGGAGGGCGAACCTTAGCGACATTAAATGTTTAGTTAAAAATTGACATTTATAATTTATTTGTTGACAAAGAAAAATTCAAACGACTAAATTTCAGTATGCTTGAGCAAAGTACAGTTTTGTTAAGTTAATCATCTAATCCTGACTTGTACGGTTTTAAATACAGCTTTACTCATACACAGCAATCTTGTTGAGATCCCATATTTAGACTTTTGTGAATGGTCACGGCAAACGCGGAGAACAAAGCAAAGTGTAGTATTAGGCGGTTCTATTAGATATGAACGCTATTTTGACTGTAAAATCATAGCAGCTGGAAAGACGGTAGCATGTCTTCTTTCGGCTTCTGCCTTGCGTGCATCTTTAGAAAATGTTATTTAATTCTGTTTAATACTTCTATAGATTTTGTTTCCTATACTCCCTGCATAACCAAACTCAGCAACAGCAAGAGCAATACTAAAGTAAACATAGCATATATATTCATGTCGATTACAGAATCCGCTGGAGCGAATCAATCGCGGATTCAAAACTGCATATAAGAAAAATAGGAAACAATTGCTGCAAATCAAAGTATCCTGGAAAAATTCTATTGATTTTTACATGCAATTTGGATTTTTTGATTCACCGTACAAACGCAATAGTTTTGTAGTGTTTCTAAAACAATTTCTTTTTAACAATTTGTAAAAAAATCCAAAGCGATTTCCAGAAACTATGATATACAATTTTTGTTTCTCATTTTTTTTATATGTAGTTTTCGATCCGCGATTGATTCGCTCCTGCGGATTCTGTAATCGACGTGAATTATTTTATTATGTATCAATGTATAAGTGTTATTTTCACAGCTCATTGAGATGTTTAATATTTAATACTTAAAGTATGCGTATAATTCTGTTTGTTTCTAATGTACTTCCATTTCACTTTTTTGAATCACTTACATTACACTACATATGCATAACTTTTTTGTCTCTCCATTTTAATGCGACGGAAATTGTAATTCGTATTATGTAGTATGCAAGTTTATATGATCCAAAAATTTCGTAGTAAAAACTGTTTAATTTTTTGCTCTTAAATATTTATTTTTTCTTAGAATTGATGAAAACACTTTATAGATTATTGCATAAAAACTCTAAATTCAATGTCAAATATTAGACAGCGGATGAAATTGCAGTTTCATCGCGGATCGACAATGGAGATTTCTGTCGAACTGAATAATGTAAATAATTTTAAATGCAGATTCTCCATCGCAGTTACTGCTACCGGTTTAGTTGTATAAGTGGCATGCTTGTTGATTTATATTGCCGTCTGCATTATAACCTTGGGTGATTGAGTCAGCGCCACTCGAAAAACCTTATTTTAACCTTTCCTATTTGAAGATCAAAACATTTTGTTTCTTGTTCGGTTTTGATTTGAAACTGGCAACAGATTTTAAGTATACCATTTTACAAAACATAAAACAAACCTATTACAATATTGTAACAAGGGTTATTTATCTAAATAAAATTGAATTTGAATAAAAAGTTTAAACAAATTAAATACCTCGAAGAAATACCTTGAGAATTTTAATTCATGATTGTTTGAAAATAAACTTTTCGGGTTTTTCCACACAGAAAATAAAATTGGTTGTAGAAAAATTTGTATTAGTTACAAGAAATAACCTTTAATACAAAAAAAAAAAAATTTAACACAATAAATATTTCATTTTTTTTTTGTTTTTCCTTTTTCCTATTCCTCGGTTCAAACGGACCAGATAAAGCACACAATTCAAATTAGTTGAAAATTCATTTGGGTGGGAATATTAAGAGAAACGGTACGGTTCGTTATTTTCATTTCAGAATACAACAAAAATCGTTTTATTTCTTTCGTTTTGTTTCAAGAAAAACCATAAAATATATTAAATTAGCCAAAATTTTTCCTTTTTCGGTATAGTGTTTATATTTTTAGACACGTGCATTTGAGTACCTTTATGTGGCGTATTATAAAAGCTTCATTGGAAATGTTTTCGGCATTATTTCATCATAAAAATAAAAAATCGAAAAATGTTTCTCGAATAAGAATCAAAAAAAAAAATAAAAATTTTTATGCATAGTCTAAAATTATTTTTCTTGTTCGTATATGGTAAAATCGTATTAGACATAATTTAAAGCTTAGAAAGGGAAAAGAAAAAGTATCCTCTTAAAGGCTATTTACAATAAAAATTTATGGTATACAGGGAAGAATAGGGAATATACTAAAATTCACATAGGGAATAAAAAAAAACACTCAAAGAAAATATAAAACCTTTTTGGATTAAAATTTAAAGTCTATAATACTTTACAGTGCTGAGAAAAAAAAATTGGTCAACCATATTTTATTGCAAATTGGAGTCTTTTTCGCTAAAATTACAAAACTTTTGAAAGCAATTGGCTTATTGTTTCATTTAAATGCATTTATGACCCAATTTATATAAAAAAAAAATTCCCTGGAATTTAGCGGGAAATATCGAAAAAATGCCAAAATATTCAAAGAACTCTATTTGGAATTTAAAGGCGTGGAAATAGTGGATTAAAGTAAATCCTTTTGTTTTGTGCTTTATTGTTTTATGCAACTTCTGTCTTTAATATTAATATTATTTGGACCACATTTAGCTTTTATCATGGCGGCACATCCTTGCTAGTGCTGTGCAAAAGCATTAGTTAAACAATTAGTTTTGCAGGTAAGACATAACCATATCATCCAGCTTAGTGAGAAGAAGACCAGTTAAAGCTGGCTCGCGATCACTTGAAACAACCCAGAAGCCAAAGTTCGCAATATGATTCAAACAAAAATAGTCAAAAACAATTTACGGTGGGCCTAGGAGGACGTTTCTTAGACTCGAGAGATGTGGAATAACTTGATTTTCTCTGATGAATCCAAGTTCAAGCTGCATGTTTGAGATTGTAGAATCCTCGCATGAAGAAAACCTCAAGAGAGGCTTAGCAACGAATGTCTTTTAAGACTTCCACCGAAAACTGGAAGAGTTGCGGTCGTAAATTTGTTGACGAACCCGTTTTTTTTAAATTTTGTTTAGTTTGACCCACATACTCTTTTCAATACGAAAATTTTAATTTATAAATTAATTTTGATCGTAACTCTATAGGAATTTTGTCTTCTTATTTAGTGGATAAAACCATGTCCAAACTTTGAAATGCTCTACCAACAAGTTATATATCATAATTTTGTAAAATAATTTTAATTTTTTCGAACAAAATTTTAACATACGGGACCGAAATGAAAAGTTTGCG
The DNA here is from genome assembly GCA_958295665.1 of Tipula vernalis. NCBI lineage: Eukaryota > Metazoa > Arthropoda > Insecta > Diptera > Tipulidae > Tipula > Tipula vernalis. Next base: position 188,864,359 of record OY282559.1, read on the forward strand.
ATTATTTTCAACCATTAAATTTAGATTTTCTCGCATATTTTCCGAATTGCTATGTTTGTCGAAAGCCCTTCTACTACCTCTAGTAACTACACTTCTCGGATAACAATTTATTTGAATTAGAACATCACGTAATGTAAAACTGTGTTATTTTTGTAAGATGATGGAAGCCAAGAGTTATAATTTAGATACCGACCCGACCCGGTTTTCATATGATATAAATCTGTAGTTAAACTTCCATCCTCAATACGTATTACCATAAAATCTAGAAACGCTAAACGACCTTGATTTTTAATTTCGCGAGAGAGATGAGTCCAAAAAATTATCAATTTCCGAATTTGGAATGGCCGCAATAATATTATCAACATACCGGTAAAAGAAGATAGGTTTGATGGAAGATGTTTTTGACACTTCGGTTTCAACGTGTTCCATTACTAATTTTGCCACTCTTGGCCTAACTGGCGAACCAATCGGTGAACCAAACACTTGTCTAAAACATCTTCCCCTGAAACTAAATTTAGTATGATCTAACAGAAATTTTAACGCTTCTACAAAATTGTTTGACTCCAAATTTGTTTTACTACATGCTTTAAAGCTATTCCACAATTTTTTAACCAAAATTATTACCAAAGATGAGTCAACGTTTGTGAACAACGAGACTACATCTACTGATACTAACATAGTATAATTTATTGGTAGAGACACAGCCGAAACCAATAAATATAAAAAAAAAATAAAAATAAATTGTATAAAGGTGAACCTAAACAGCTTACAATTGGTTTCAAGGGAATACCAATTTTGTGCACTTTTGGTAGGCCATACATTCGTGGGATCGCACCATGATAATTTTTAAGAAATTTTGTCAAGTTTTTCTCGATTTTACTCAAATAATTGTTTGTTTTGAAATTCGTTAACATATTTACTAACCTATTTCTAATAGTGTTATGAGCTGTCTCATCTAGTCCTGAAACACCACTCTCCACATCCGCTATAATTTTGTGATAAGGAACAAATTTTTTTTTAAAAGATAAACAAAACTTATTACCTAACTTTAAAAATTTTATGATGTCAACAGGAATTTCCAAATTTGTAAAATTTACGACCCACTTTTTCTCGTTAAAATCCCTTCCCTCAATTTGACATTATCCAAAAATTGTTCATTATGTCGTTTGTTAACCTCTTCGTACACCAGATCAAAACGGATCGAAGCACTATTAACAAAAATCCGTGTATACTTCTTCCGGAAATTTTCTTTTTATTTCATCGATCAGCTCATCACGACTCTTAAGTGCTAACTATACTTGGAATAAGAAAATTAAAAAACTTAACTTAAAAGAGCGAGAGTGGGGATCTGAGTGAACGCACCCATACTTGAAATAAAAAACTTAACAATTCTTCGTTTAGTTTTGGCTGTCACTTAAAAAAATTAGTACGAGCGAAAATTCTCGTTTTGAATTAAGAAAAAGCAACAAAAAACAACAACAAATTCATATTGACGCCGCGTATTTTTTTTGTTTTGTGCTGTGAGTGAAAAATAAAAAATATAAAAGGTAAAATATAATATTAATTTGATTAAAATTTATATAATAATAAACAATAATGTATTATATAAATAAGAATCCATAATCTAAAAGTCCCTTAATAAGTGGATTTAGCGGTGCATTCAGAGAAAATACAAGTGCGCAATATATTTGAGGGTATTGCAATTTATTAATATTTGTACCTCTTTTTACTGAATGTACTTAGGCCACATAAGATTTTTAAAGGTAATATGATTTCATGTAATTATATAAACGATTCGAATTATTATCCAGTTTGATTAAAAATGACACCGCGATTTGTATCAGCTTTGACATTTTATTTCCATTAGAAGTCATGAAAGAAAATTTATTTCCGAGAAAAATCTATTTTAAAGTATTTACAAGCTAAATAATTTCATTTTATTTTGTAGAATGGATGCATGCAGGGTGGTTTGGCGTCTATTGGAGGGGAGTACCAAAGTTGAGTAGATTAATCTACCAGCTCCGTAAGCTTCCAGTAGAGTGCGGATCACGTGAGCTGTTCTGGTCTTGTCATTAGGCAGCTGCGTGATGGGTACAATTGTGTAAGGGGTAGCCTGTTCACAATTCGCAAGTGTACGTACTGCCTCCTCGTGGCAACCACTGGTAACTATGGCCATTTCGCACATTTTTGGCCATTTGGCACAGGCTAAAGTACGGCACTAAAGGAGAAAACCTTGACAAAAAACCATAATCTAAGGTGGAACAGCATATGCCGATGGATGAATGGCTGATAGGTTAATCAGTACAAAATATGCGGACTCTGGATACCAGGCACCCTCCAGTTTTATCCTTCCTGGAGTAAAGCTGGGTGACCTACAGGCGATTTGCAATTCCCAGCAACTCGTAAGAGTAAAATCAAACAGAATACGGAGCAGTAGTAGGAATGTATGGGAGTGGGACAACCCTCTCGAGGTCCTTGGACTCCAATGGTATTGTCTTTCTAGCGGAACTACATGCTGTAGTAAACATCTAGGGGGGAGAGCAATAAGCCGAGATAGTATGTATCACGTACCGGGAGGCAGTATTGTCAGGTTCATTAAGAACCTGAATATTGACTGGACGGATAATTAAGCAGGGTCCAGCACAATAGATCTTTTAGGTCGCAGTGCGAAGTGGCTGATCGCCCGCATGGCCCTCCAATAATAATAATAATAATAATGGATGCATTTACGGATGCAGTAATTGAAAGTGTGCGGGCACATAGCTTGATTTTTGATAAGGGGCACTGCGATTTTAAAAATCAATTGGAAAAGGAGAAGTCGTGGGCACAGGTGTCTGTTGCAAGCGGAAGATCGGGTACGTTTTGAATATATAAATATACTATCATATGTAGCTTTCTATACATAAATTATATTTCATTTTTTGAAGTACAGAGGAAGATTTTAAGCGAAAATGGCGATTGCTAAGGGAAAGATTTACCAAAGAAGAAAAGAAGCACGATTTACCTACGGGAAGTGAAGCAACTGTGGATGAAATAGAATGGCCCTACTTTAACAGCATGGTTTTGTTTAGAAAATTTATCCAGCCAAGACAGTAAGTTGATCGTTCATATCTTTAATCAATTGTTTACAGTTCCAATAATTTTTAATTTTATTTTTTCCACAGAACACGTAAGAACATCTTTGAAGTATTGAATGAGTCTTGCGAAACGGAAACCGACAACACATCGTCGCTACAAGAAGGTCCAGCGAAAAAAAAAAGAAAATGGACAAATTTGATGAGGCTTGTGAAGCGGTTCAGAAGGCGGCTGAGCAAATCACAAGTTACGATCTGTGGAGCCAACCACTCGCCGTAATATAAATGAAAATTTTTTGAATACCATCTATTATCTTATGGAAGTGTTGCCCGAGGAACAATAGGATTCAGCAATGGTCCAAATGTTAAGTTATATTACGGACCTAAGAAAATGTTACCTTCAAAACTAAAATAATTGTTTGTTTAATTATAACATAGTTTAAGTGTATATAGTATAAATAATAATGTGATTAAATTTTCTTAAATAATGTACTAAATTAAATGAACTGTGATGAAATGAGACAAGTATTATAAATTGAATTATTGTGATAAAATGAAATAAAATACAAATATATACGTAATAAAAGTTTAAATTTTATTTAATATACATATGTATTTAACCAAAAAAAAAAATAGCTTGAATAATTGACCTCATTTTTTTAATTTATGTCAACCAATCCAGACTGCCCTCATTTGTGCATTTCTAGTGCATATTTTCCACCAATTAAATGGAGATGTTGTGAAGGATTGATGGAATTTAAAGTTCCTCGCACATCGCCTCACCATGTTCCATCCTGTGTAGTGTGTTCTAAGTCTTCCCAATCCGCATAATTAGGAGGCAAGTAGAGCTGGGAACTTTCTTTATTCAGCCTCAGAAAGTTGTGTAGCGCAACAAACCCTAAAACTACTTTCTCTGCATTTTGTGGTAACATATTAAGTGTGGTCAGTAGTATTCTCCATCTACAAACCAAAATCCCAAAAGCATTTTCAATTACTCGACTTGCTCGGGATAATCGTTTACTAAAAATTTATTTATTATGGGGAAGATTGACACCTGGATACGGCTTCATTAAATTTTTTGTTAGCGTAAACGCTGCATCACCCACGAAAAAGTGGGGCAATTTGTTCATACTGCCCGGAAAATGGCGCTCTGCTGGTATATTTAATTGTCCGGTACAATTTTTTTTTCCAAAACTGCTGATATTGAAAATTCCTACAAAAATATAAAAAACTTATATTATTAAGAATAAATGAATTACAATTTTCCAAAATTACCTCCGTCACTCTGTGAGCCATATGCGCCGACATCGATGTGCGTAAACGTATATCGGGCATCACAGGCGGCCATTAAAACAATGCTAAAGTACTTCTTATAATTAAAATATTGACAGCCAGCTTCAGGTGGACAAGTTAACGCTATATGTTTCCCGTCTATGGCACCGATGCAGTTTCGTAAGTTCCATAAATTAAAGAAATACATATAACGGACCGAGAGCTGCCCATATGGCTTCGCAAGTCTCATAGATTATTCGGCGGACAGGTTCCTTGCCTAGTTTCCAACTCCACGCAATACTTTGTATGGACGTTCCTTGCGAAAGGTATCTAAAATAATTTCTATTTTAATTTTCAACTTATTACATAAATATTTACACTTACAATAAAGTGAGTGCCAACCGACATTTAATGTTTATTTTCGTGTTGTGTGACATTTCCATTTCGGGCTTCACTACAATTAAAAGCAACTCGAAAGTACTTTTATTCATTCTTGTGTGAATGAAAAATTGATTGGAATCCAGTTTTTTAATTTTCAAAAAAATGGTCTTGTAATAACCGTGAATACTTCTTGTCCGGTTTACCGGTCTAACGTGGTATAAACGCTTTCGGCTTGATTTCCCGGTTCATTTTCACAGAACTAGCTAAACCTAAATTTCTATAGAAAAGTTAGCAAAGGCCGAAACCTTTCTAATAGCGGTCTGCAAAATCAAAAAATTTACTCTATCAGACTATGTATCTAATTTACATCTATGCGAATAATTTAAAAATAATAATTTAAATAAAATAAAAACTCTAAACTATCCTGAAATGTAACAAAACCTAACATAACCTTAAAATTATTTTATTTTAATGCAAACCTGAAAACTAGTTCCTAATTTTAAACTAATGAACTAGAATATGCTAAATATCTATCTATAATAAATTTATTAAGTATTTTATTCCTGGGAAAAAAACAAAAATTTTAATTGCTACAAAACAACACTGTCAACTTAAGAAATTAAAGTGAACTATGGTTGGAATGTCAAAACGAAATAAAAATTTGTTGTTTCGTTCAATTTTTTATTTTTCTTATTCCAAGTTTAGTTAGCCCTTTACTTAAACGATTAATTTTGCCGAAAGTTTCGTTAATTTCTCAATTAAATATTGCAAAATTGTATTTGTCCTGAATGGCTTGAAACTTCCTTTCGTCAATTTTGAATTTATTCGTTAATCGTCTATTGCCAGGATAAGTATGAAATTTTGGACACTTCAACAAAAAAAAATTCTTAATTATTTTTTTTTTTCTTATTTATAGCTTATTTATTTTTGCCGAAAACAACTCTTAAATTTTGTAAAAACTCCTTTTTATTTCCATCCCGTTCCATTTATTCACCAAATTGGAATATTTATTTAATTCATTTTTTTAAGCTTTATGTTTATAATAAAATAGTTTTTTTGGTTTTTCATCAAAAAAATTATAAAAGAAGTGTTTACTGACTGTAGCTCAAATCAACGTATTTTGAATATTTTGGCATCTTTTTGGTTTTCTCCCTAAATTGCAGGTACATTTTTTCCCTTCAAAAAAATGGGTTATAAATGGTACTTTTAAAATGAAACAATAAGCCAATTCCTTTCAAAAGTTTTGTAATTTTAGCAAAAAAAAGACTCCAATTTTTAATAAAATATGTTCGACCAATTTTTTTTCCCAGCACTGTATGTGTGTTGCAGATTTATGTTTATTTGTATTTACGAAGATATCCACATACCTTGAACATAGAAAAATCTGAGGTTTATATAGAATTAAATGGTTAGTGGTGGTTTGATTTATGTGCGCCAAAATGCTACAACCAAATTCTCAATGGAACTAATAAAATTTAAGCAGCCTAGGAAACTAGATAAAGATGTTTATACTTGATTTATTTATTTTATCTAATTAGCGTTTATATAAATTCGAGTGAAAGTACATACAATTTAAATGTAAGCAAAGATCGCGCCTAGGTAAAATATATTTATTTAAAAATTTAAATTTCTCTCTCTAAAAATTTAACTCTACATTTTCTAACAGAAGGTAATCTCTGAGTCTAAATGTTTACAGCTAACATTATTATTACGTATTTCAATTATTAACTAGTCATACAACACCGAGAGTGTAATTAAGAAACTTCGTTTGGTATCTGAAAATAAAAAACAAATTAATTGAAAAATTGTATTTTGGAATAGTTTATAAAATCAAATTATCGAACGTTTTATTATCTCTGTAAGAAATAACATGAATTATAAATTTTAAATTAAAAATTGCCAATATAACCGCCAAATCACATACTCACAATGAATGTTGACATGTGATGAGACATGTTGAACAGTATTCAAAATCGCATTCGCAATTTTTCATCTTCAAACTTAAAGAATTATCGTCAGTTATAAATCTACATAATCCTTAAAAATTAATATTACTCTCAAATATATTAATAGGAAGTAGTATAAAGCAAATTTATTTTCTGAAGTAATTCACAAATAATGTCTCTTTTCACCATTGGCACTATTCTGGTTTTCCCTGGGAATAGTGAATTGAGGAAAATTTCAAATATTCCTTCTAGCAGTTTTTTCCCAATTCCTTAAAAGTTTATTCTGGTAACCAAGGAATAAATTCCCAGGGAAATTGAGCTTAGTTCAAATATTCATTACGGCATCGCACAAAATTGTTAGGAGATGTCAATTTTTATGTCAAATTAAATAGTTTTGTATCTTTCTGTCATTTTATATACCAATAATATAAACTTTGCTTTTTTTTTTAATTCTGTTGAGAAAGTAAGTAATATTTGATATGGCGCGACAACTAATAGTTTATATGGATGATGATGAACATGATAATCGGTATAATCTTCGGATTGAAAGGAAAAGGCTTCGAGATAGCTCAGACCCTTTTGATATCTATGAAAAGGAGTTTATAGATATTTATAGAATGCCACAAGAAATTGCATTAGTTTTAAGAGATTTGATTGTACCACAAATGGTCACAACTCAAATATCAAAGAAGATACGAATGCTCGTGGCACTAAGCTTTTTATTAGAAGGTATTTTGTCTCTAAATTGGTGTGTATCTAAAAGTTTAAAAATGTTCAATTGTGTTCTTATAGGTTCATTTCAAAAAAAGATTGATGTGAATTATTTAACTTGCGTATCTCAATCAATTGCATGCAGATGCATTAAAGAATTTTGCACAATAGTAAACAACCATTTGATCGTTTTCCTCAAACTACTAGTGAAATTAATAATATTAAATTGCAGTAAAGCGTAGGTTAAATTTAACACGTAACTTACCAAATGTAAATGTTTACTGCTAGATTTTATGAAAAATTCAACTTGCCGGGGATAATCGGATGTGTGGATTGTACCCATGTTTCGATGTTTAGACCCAACCAAAGAGTGGAACATGTTTATCTTAACCGCCATCATTACCATTCGAAAAATGTTCAATTGGTAAGCATGGAAATTGATTGAGCTTTTCTAATTTTCTATTCATAAAATTTTATTTATAGATTTGTGATTATAATTTAAAAATTTTAAATGTTAATGCTAAGTATGGCGGATCTAACTATGACGCAATGATTTGGAGAAAATCTCTGGCAAAAGCATATCTTCATAATAAATACGATGCAGGGGAATTGCAAAACACATGGTTATTAGGTAATTCAGTTTAATTTTATTATAAAAAGATGTGCATACATAAATATAAATTAAAATAAAATAAGGAACAAATAACACATCAATCCAAAACATATAATGAACAAATAACAGAATAAATAACACATCAATCCAAAATAAAAATTATCAAAATCTTCTTAGTTTTCGTCTAAATATTTTGTATTAAAAAATTCGTTGTTATTAACTTTTTCATTACTGAAAATAAATTTTAATAATATATCATAAAATAAATAGTAATAAATAAAATACGTATTTACAAATAAGTCTAAAAATATTGGAAAATTTGATTACAAAACATAAATACGTGTAAATATATTTCTAGGTGACAGTGGCTACCCACTACAACCGTAGTTAATGATTCCGATTGACAACCCAACCAACGACAGCCAGATGCGATACAATATGGCGCATAGATCAGCACGAAATTGTATCGAAAGGTGCAATGGAGTGTTAAAGTCGAGGTTCAGGTGCCTTTCGAAAGATGTTTGAAATATTCGCCTGAAATGATGGGCCTTTTAATAAATACGTGCGCAATACTGCATAATTTCTTAAAATGCCACAATTTTATAGATAATCATGATCTTGTACTAGGAGATGAAGATGAAGGTGACGCCGATACTGATTTAGAGGAGGAATATTTGCAGGATAGCACGGCTAGGAGACTTCTGGAAATTGCCAGGGAAGTAAGAACAGGGATTTTGCAAGATTATTTTGGTTAATGTTATAATTTGAAATTTAATAAAATAATTTAAACTAAAGTTTAAACGTTTATGAATTGTTCAATTCACATTTCTATATTCACCTTTTGTTCAACTATATTTCTTGTAATACGCGATTCCTCTCTTCCATTGCCGATACCATCTGCTGTTTTATTGCTAATCCTCGGTCTTTTATTGTGTTTGAATGCTCTTTTGCACATGCCAGCCTTTATAGTCCATCTGCTTTTTCACGATCAATTTTATTTGCTTCTTGCAAAATTATATCTCGTGTAAAAGCAGATCCTAAAAAGGTAATTCAACATTTGTTTATATGATAATATATTTTACACTAAAATAGACAAACCTCGAATTCTTCTTGTTCTTATGGGCCTAGATGTTTGTTGGGAAATATTATTTTCATCCAAATCCAGATTTGTCGGGGTAGCTATTGTCGATATTTCAATGTATGTGAAGTTAGCCCAGACTTTCATCCCAGAAAAAAAAATATATTATCAGGCAACACTAAAATTACAACGTTATCCCAGCCCAACATTATTTCATATGATATAATTTACTCTAGCCCAGAAAATATTTTTTATTTTATTTTATAACATATTTTATGAAAGAAAATCGCAAAAATTAAAATCTGACATTATACAGGAATATATAGAAAAAAAACACAAAGAAAAAGGCCTTTAAGATAGAATACTACCGAGATTTAGTCGGGATGTTTCTTTTCCGAAAACTATCGGTACGCCATTTGGTTTGGCGTTACGTTATCTAATTCCATTGAAAATATCAAGACGATTTGCATGTTGAGATTGGCGCTACATGTATTTAAATTAACATAGTGCCAAAATTTCATGCAACTGGATGGGATTTGGCCCTGGGATGATAGGGATGTTTTTTTCCCGGAAACTATCGGTACGCCATTTGGTTTGGCCTTACGTTATCTAATTCCATTAAAACTATCAAGACCAGAGTTTAAAATGGGATTTCATTTTGCTCTTCGCTCTTCATTTTTGTTCAAGAGCGCTAATAAAAACTATTAAAAAGCTCTTTATAAAGAGCGATATTGTAAAAAAAAAAATATCGCTCTGAAAAACTGTAGCATTATTTTTATTATAAGGCTCTTGCTCTTCCACTATTGCGTTTGTGTTATCATATTTTCGCTCTTTGTTATTGCGCTATATTGAGAAAATAAATACGCTCTGCTCTGATGAATAAAAACGTCATTATTATATTGCTCTTGCTCTTATTATTACAGCAAACGGTTACATTCAAAACCTTCTAAATTTATTTAGAAAGCCAGATTGTTTAATTAGCGAACAGAAGCACGGGCATTGGAAATGGGATTCTAAAATGATTTTTGGGTGAAGTTCTGGAATATGGCCAATTATGGTGGAACTTGGCTATTTCTTAACCGATTTGAGTGAAATTTGACATGTGCGTTGGAAATGGGATTCTAAAATGATTTATGGATAAAGTTCTGGAATATAGCAAACTAGGATGGAACTTGGTTATTCTTTAACCGATTTGAGTGAAATTTGACATGTGTGTTGGAAATGGGATTCTAAAATGATTTTTAGATGAAGTTCTGGAATATGGCCAATGGGGATGGAACTGGGCTATTCCTCAACCGATTTTAGTGAAATTTAAAATACGCAATGGAAATGGGATTCTAAAATGATTTTCGGATGAAGTTCTGGAATATGGCCAATTATGGCGGAACTTGGCTATTTCTCAACCGATTTGAGTGAAATTTGACATGTGTGTTGGAAATGGGATTCTAAAATGATTTATGGATAAAGTTCTGGAATATGGTCAACTAGGATGGAACTTGGCTATTCTTTAACCGATTTGAGTGAAATTTGACATGTGCGTTGGAAATGGGATTCTAAAATGATTTTTAGGTGAAGTTCTGGAATATGGCCAATGGGGATAGAACTTGGCTATTCCTTTAACGATTTTAGTGAAATTCAAAATGCGCAATGGAAATGGGATTCTAAAATGATTTTCGGATGAAATTCTGGAATATGGCAGATTACGGTGGAACTTGGCTATTTCTTAACCGATTTGAGTGAAATTTGACATGTGCGTTGGAAATGGGATTCTAAAATGATTTATGGATAAAGTTCTGGAATATGGCCAACTAGGATGGAACTTGGCTATTCTTTAACCGATTTGAGTGAAATTTGACAAGTGCGTTGGAAATGGGATTATAAAATGATTTTTAGATGAAGTTCTGGAATATGGACAATTGGAATGGAACTTGGCTATTCCTTAACCGATTTTAGTGAAATTTAAAATGCGCAATGGACATGGGATTCTAAAATGATTTTCGGATAAAGTTCTGGAATATGGCCAGTTATGGTGGAACTTGGCTATTTCTTAACCGGTTTGAGTGAAATTTGACATGTGCGTTGGAAATGGGATTTTAAAATGATTTGTGGATAAGGTTCTGGAATATGGCCAATTGTGACGGAACTTGGCTATTATTTAACCGATTTGAGTGTGAAATTTGACACGCGCGATGGAAATGGGATTCTACAATGATTTTTAGATGAATATGGCCAACTAGGATGGAACTTGGCTATTTCTTAACCGATTGTGATGCTATTCGACATGTGCGTTTGAAATGGGATGAATGATGTTCTGGATTTTAGAGAAATATGACATGCGCGATGGGAACGGGATTCTACAATGATTTTTAGAGTTCTGGAATATGGTCAACTTCCTTAACCGATTGTGATACAATGTAACATGTGCGTTGGAAATAAGATTCTAAAATGATTTTTAGATGAAGTTCTGAAATAAGGCCAACTAGGATTAATCTTGGCTATTCCTTAACCGATTCTGATGAAATTTAACATGTGCGATCAAAATGGAATTCTAAAATGATTTTTAGATGGGTTTCTGAAATATGAATCATTTAGATGGAACTTAGCTATTCCTAAACCGATTGTGATGCAATTCAATTTATGCGTTGGAAGTGGGATTCTAAAATAGGTTTTAGATAAAGTTATGGAATATGGCCAACAGCAGATAAACCTCGACAGCTGCATGGATTACGGAAACTGGATATATTTAAATATATCAATATGAGTTACATAAAATAATAATTATTATAGATTACTTATATTGACATGTTTATACATCTGCCGGAAAATTAGTCGCGATCAAAAGAAAATAAGAAAAAATGGGTGACAGCACGCTAATGTTAGTGTAGGACCCCGGTATTAGAAAAATCATTTTAGAATCCCGTTTCCAACGAACATGTCAAATTGCATCAGAATAGGCTAAGAAATAGCCAAGTTCCAACCTAATTGGCCGTATATGCCTTATTACAGAACTTTATCTAAAAATCATTGTAGAATTCCGTTTTCATCACACATGACAAATTTTCACTAACACCTGTTAAGAAAGAGCCAATTCCAACACAATTGGCCATATTCCAGAACTTTATCCAAAAATCATTTTACAATCCCATTTCCAACACACATGTCAAATTTCACTCAAATCGGTTAAGAAATAGCCAAGTTCCACCATAATTGGCCATATTCCAGAACTTCATCCATAAATTATTTTAGAATCCCATTTCCATTGCGCATTTTAAATTTCACTAAAATCGGTTAAAGAATAGTAAAGTTCCATCCCCATTGGCTATATTCCAGAACTTCACCTAAAAATCATTTTAGAATGCCATTTCCAACGCACATGTCAAATTTCACTCAAATCGGTTTAATAATAGCCAAGCTCCATACTAGTTGGTTATATTCCAGAACTTTATCCAAAAATCATTTTAGAATCCCATTTCCAACGCACTTATAAAATTTAACTCAAATCGGTTAAATAATAGCCAAGTTCCACCATAATTGGCCATATTCCAGAACTTCATCTAAAAATCATTTTAGAATCCCATTTCCAACGCACATGTCAAATTTCACTCAAATCGGTTGAGGAATAGCCAAGTTCCACCATAATTGGCCATATTCCAGAACTTCATCCGAAAATCATTTCAGAATCCCATTTCCATTGCGCATTTTAAATTTCACTAAAATCGGTTAAGAAATAGCCAAGTTCTATCCCCATTGGCCATATTCCAGAACTTCATCTAAAAATCATTTTAGAATCCCAATTCCAACACACATGTCAAATTTCACTGAAATCGGTTAAGGAATAGCCAAGTTCCACCATAATTGGCCATATTTTAGAACTTCATCCAAAAATCATTTTAGAATCCCATTTCTATTGTGCATTTTAAATTTTACTTAAATCGGTTAAGGAATAGCCAAGTTCTATCCCCATTGGCCATATTCCAGAACTTCATCTAAAAATCATTTTAGAATCCCATTTCCAACGCACATGTCAAATTTCACTCAAATCGGTTAAAGAATAGATAAGTTCCATCCTAGTTGGCCATATTCCAGAACTTTATCCATAAATCATTTTAGAATCCCATTTCCAACGCACATGTCAAATTTCACTCAAATCGGTTAAGAAATAGCCAAGTTCCACCATAATTGGCCATATTCCAGAACTTCATGTAAAAATCATTTTACAATCCCATTTCCAACGCACATGTCAAATTTCACTCAAATTGGTTACAGAATAGCCAAGTTCCATCCCCATTGGCCATATTCCATAACTTCACCTAAAAATCATTTTACAATCCCAGTTCTATCGCACATGTCAAATTTCACTAAAATCGGTTAAGGAATATCCAAGTTCCATCCCCATTGGCCATATTCCAGAACTTCATCTAATAATCATTGTAGAATCCCGTTTTCATCACACATGTCAAATTTCTCTAAAATCGGTTAAGGAATAGCCAAGTTCCGTCACAATTGGCCATATTCCAAAACTTGATTCAAAAATCATTTTAGAATCCCATTTCCAACGCACATGTCAAATTTCTCTAAAATCGGTTAAGGAATAGTCAAGTTCCATCCTAGTTGGCCATATTTCAGAACTTCATCTACAAATCATTGTAGAATCCCATTTCCAACGCGCATGTCAAATTTCTCTAAAATTGGTTAAGGAACAGCCAAGTTCCGTCACAATTGGCAATATTCCAGAAATTTATCTAAATATCGTTTATCAAACTTTTTTTATTTATTGATATTTAAAGAGCAATTCCTGTGTTACAAAAAATTTTGCTCCCTCATGTATTTTCTACAATGGCTCTGTAGAATGGGTTGGGAGCGATATTTTTAGCTTTTACGCTCTCTGTTTTAAGAGCAAAATTAAAAATAAAAATTTAAATTTCTTTGAAAGAGCGAAATAATTTTTTTTTTGTGTTTATCATTAGAGGGTAAGAGCGTAAAAGCAAACTGAAAAAAAATTTTATTGGGAGCAAGAGCGAAAATTTTTATAAAGAGCTCTTAAAGAGCGATAAATTTAAACTCTGATCAAGACGATTTGCATGTTGAGATTGGCGCTATAACTATTTAAGTTAGTGTAGTACTGAAATTTCATACAAATGGAAGCGATTTGGCCATGGTATGGCCGGGATGTTTCTTTTCCGGAAACTATCGGAATGCCATTTGGTTTGGCCTTACGTTATCTAATTCCCTCAAAAATATCAAGACGATTTGCATGTTGAGAATGGCGCTATATGTATTTAAATTAACATAGTGCCAAAATTTCATGCAACTGGATGGGATTTGGCCCTGGGATGATAGGGATGTTTTTTTTTCCGGAAACTATCGGTACGCCATTTGGTTTGGCGTTACGTTATCTAATTCCCTTAAAAATATCAAGACGATTTGCATGTTGAGATTGGCGCTATAACTATTTAAGTTAGTGTAGTACTGAAATTTCATACAAATGGAAGCGATTTGGCCGTGGTATGGCCGGGATGTTCCTTTTCCGGAAACTATCGGAATGCCATTTGGTTTGGCCTTACGTTATTTAATTCGGAATTAGATAACGTAAGGCCAAACCAAATGGCATTCCGATAGTTTCTGGAAAAAAAAACATTCCGGCCATACCACGGCCAAATCGCTTCCATTTGTATGAAATTTCAGTACTACACTAACTTAAATAGTTATAGCGCCAATCTCAACATGCAAATCGTCTTGATATTTTTAAGGGAATTAGATAACATTAGGCCAAACCAAATGGCATTCCGATAGTTTCCGGAAAAAAAAACATCCCTATCATCCCAGGGCCAAATCGCTTCCATTTGTATGACATTTCAGTACTACACTAACTTAAATAGTTATAGCGCCAATCTCAACATGCAAATCGTCTTGATATTTTTAAGGGAATTAGATAACGTAAGGCCAAACCAAATGGCGTACCGATAGTTTCCGGAAAAGAAACATCCCGGCCATACCACGGCCAAATCGCTTCCATTTGTATGAAATTTCAGTACTACACTAACTTAAATAGTTATAGCGCCAATCTAAACATGCAAATCGTCTTGATATTTTTAAGGGAATTAGATAACATTAGGCCAAACCAAATGGCATTCCGATAGTTTCCGGAAAAAAAACATCCCTATTATCCCAGGGCCAAATCGCATCCATTTGAATGAAATTTCAGTACAACACTAACTTAAATAGTTATAGCGCCAATCTCAACATGCAAATCGTCTTGATATTTTCAATGGAATTAGATAACGTAACGCCAAACCAAATGGCGTACCGATAGTTTCCGGAAAAGAAACATCCCGGCCATCCCAGGGCCAAATCCCATCCAGTTGCATGAAATTTTGGCACTATGTTAATTTAAAGACATATAGCGCCAATCTCAACATGCAAATCGTCTTGATATTTTTAAGGGAATTAGATAACATTAGGCCAAACCAAATGGCATTCCGATAGTTTCCGGAAAAAAAACATCCCTATCATCCCAGGGCCAAATCGCTTCCATTTGTATGAAATTTCAGTACTACACTAACTTAAATAGTTATAGCGCCAATCTCAACATGCAAATCGTCTTGATATTTTTAAGGGAATTAGATAACGTAACGCCAAACCAAATGGCGTACCGATAGTTTCCAAAAAAGAAACATCCCGGCCATACCATGGCCAAATCGCTTCCATTTGTATGAAATTTCAGTACTACACTAACTTAAATATTTATAGCGCCAATCTCAACATGCAAATCGTCTTGATATTTTTAAGGGAATTAGATAACGTAACGCCAAACCAAATGGCGTACCGATAGTTTCCGGAAAAAAAACATCCCTATCATCCCAGGGCCAAATCCCATCCAGTTGCATGAAATGTTAGCACTATGATAATTTAAATACATATAGCGCCAATCTCAACATGCAAATCGTCTTGATATTTTTAAGGGAATTAGATAACGTAAGGCCAAACCAAATGGCATTCCGATAGTTTCCGGAAAAGAAACATCCCGGCCATACCACGGCCAAATCGCTTCCATTTGTATGAAATTTCAGTACTACTCTAACCTAAATAGCTATAGCGCCAATCTCAACATGCAAATCGTCTTGATATTTTTAAGGGAATTAGATAACGTAACGCCAAACCAAATGGCGTACCGATAGTTTCCGGAAAAAAAACATCTCTATCATCCCAGGGCCAAATCCCATCCAGTTGCATGAAATTTTGGCACTATGTTAATTTAAATACATATAGCGCCAATCTCAACATGCAAATCGTCTTGATATTTTCAATGGAATTAGATAACGTAACGCCAAACCAAATGGCGTACCGATAGTTTTCGGAAAAGAAACATCCCGACTAAATCTCGGTAGTATTCTATCTTAAAGGCCTTTTTCTTTGTGTTTTTTTTTCTATATATTCCTGTATAATGTCAGATTTTAATTTTTGCGATTTTCTTTCATAAAATATGTTATAAAATAAAATAAAAAATATTTTCTGGGCTAGAGTAAATTATATCATATGAAATAATGTTGGGCTGGGATAACGTTGTAATTTTAGTGTTGCCTGATAATATTTTTTTTTTTTCTGGGATGAAAGTCTGGGCTAACTTCACATACATATATTTCAGCATTATTTTGAATTTCCTATATTAAATATTGTTATCATTAATAGGCCATAAACTCATCAAATATTATACAAACCAATGATGTTGTGAGAAAGCCACCCTCATTTGTATTTGTGCCCTCGACCGATTCCGAAGTAATAATATTTAAAATTCTCTCATCTAAAAATGAAAGTTGATTTGGTCGCCGCGCTTTTACCTGTGTGCCAAGGCCGGTCCTATTGTCATACTCCTTTAACATTGCCCATTGAGCCCGCACATATTTCCTAATAATATAAATTATAAGGAAACTATAGTTGATGAAAAGTAAAATTTAAAGCTACATATACTGAGTGAGGAAAAAGTATGGAAACCCCTAGAATTTCCCACTCTTTCTATATATATATATATATATATATATATATATATATATATATATATATATATATATATATATATATATATATATATATATATACAGCCTTGGCCAAAATTATAAAGCACCCCTCCCAAATTGCAGTATCTTCAAAACGAATGAAGACAAAAATTAAAACTCAATATTTTTAGGAAATACTTTTTATATTTTACTAGTTTTAGTATTTTGAAGGTCCTCCTTTGGCTTTGATGACAGCCAGGACTCTTTTATTCATCGACCGTACTAATTTTTCGCAGGTATTTCTCGATATATTTTTCCATTCCTCTGTCAGCGCACGTTTGAGGTCTTCCTTTGAAGTCATACTGCGATCTTTGATTTTTTTTTTTTAAAATTGACCACAAATTTTCAATGGGATTTAGGTCTGGTGACTGGGCGGGCCAGTCCATGATATTGTAAAAATAAAATAAAACAAATTTTATTTTAATTATCTATTAAACTTCTGTTTATGTGGAATTATTTTTTATTTTTTATTTTTGTAATATCGATTTCGATTAACAAGTAATCATCTTCAGTTACCGAACTACTCTAGTAGTTTGGTAACTGAAGATGATTACTTGTTAATCGAAATCGATATTACAAAAATAAAAAATAAAAAATAATTCCACATAAACAGAAGTTTAATAGATAATTAAAATAAAATTTGTTTTATTTTATTTTTACAATATATTAACGTGGAATAAGTCACATAAAAACGATACATTTAAAAGATGAATCTTATATATCCAGTCCATGACTCGAATTTGTTTTTTTCGAAACCAACTCATCGTAACGCGGGAAGTATGGCAGGGGGCATTATCCTGTTGATAAATTATCGAAGAACTATCCGTTTCCCCAAAGATTTGCCGAATTGAGGCATTCAATGCAGCCTCGAGGACGGTAACATAGTTGGTACTGTTCATCGGATCCTCACAAAACAACAGTTTTCCCACCCCTGATGATGCCATACAACCCCACACCATCAGTTTACCCTCTCCATGCTTTACGGTAGGCACTATACAATCAGGATTGTATGCTTCCCCGACTCTTCTTCTTACGATGGTTGCGCCAGGAGTTCCAAAAATCTATAAGAATTCCATCAAATTTAACATAAATTTCTCTATTAATTCTTTTAAAATACATAGCACAATTTTTTATTTTTTTTTGACTAATTATTTTTTAATATTTATTTTTTATATTTACCTCAAAAGTAGATTCATCTGACCAAACAACTCTCGCCCAATCCACGTCATTCCAATGTTTATGTTCTCGAGCCCATCTCAAGCGACTTTTTATGTTGGTAAGTGAGAGCAAAGGTTTTTTTCTTGCTTTACAACCTTTCAATCCAGCTTGCAGGAGCCTTCTTCTAACTGTCCGTGCCGAAATGTGAACTTCTTGTTCTGTTAAATGCTCTGCAGCTATCTCAGCAGATGTTTTTCTTCGGTTTTTGAGAGATTTTCGCACAATTTGTCGATCGTCTCTTACCGATGTGATACGATTTCTGCCTGAGCGTAGTTTATAGGCATAGTCCCCGGTCTCTTTAACCCTTTTCAATGTAGATTGAACTGCTCCACGAGAGCATTTTAATTTTTGGGATATTTTAATTTGGCTTACACCCTGGGAATCCAACAACACAATTTGTGCCCTTATTCCTTCACTGAGTTGGCACGCTTTAGGCATAATTATCACAAACACACTTTTTTTCTCAAAAAACTTACGAAAACTCTTTTTGATTTAAAACACTTTATGTGAAGACTGCACACGATCAAATACAAAACTAAAATAAAAAAATTTTACGACGCTACAACTTCTTGTTAAGAAGTTAAGAACCTAAAACAAAACAAAAATTGGTGATTTTCAATAATTAAGGGTCGCATTCGGTGGGATGACTCGTTCGTTAACACCCATTGTTTAGAAAGACATAATATTAATATAGAATGCTAATAGATAGGGGTGCTTTATATTTTTGGCCAAGGCTATATATATATATATATATATATATATATATATATATATATATATATATATATATATATATATATATATATATATATATATATATATATATATATATATATATATATATATATATATATATATATATATATATATATATATATATATATATATATATATATATATATATATATATATATATATATATATATATATATATATATATATATATATATATATATATATATATATATATATATATATATATATATATATATATACATATATATATATATATATATATATATAATAAGCAAATCACATTAGGAGAACATACTTCATGTCGATCCATGCCTTCTTCCATTTATCAGCTTCCTTTGTAGATCCACCTAAACAATTAAGCTGTGCTGCAATTCGTTGCCACCCTTGCCGAATCCGATTTTTTCCATCGACACTATCAAATCTATAAATTCATGTTAAAGTTTATCAATATATAACATTTGGTTAAATTTGGTAAAACTATGAATTATATATACGATAACCTACCGATCATTTGCTAATGGAATGTCCTCTTCCAATAAGCTGAACAACAAATCTTTTTGTTCTTTAGTAATATTTTTGCCCTAAATTCACAATAAAAAAGAATTACGTACTTTTTATAATTTTTAACTTCAACTAAACTCACTTTGTTTGTCATTATAATATGAATATTTATTTTTATTAATTATATTTAAATAATTTCAATTAAATTAAACACTTCTAACGAAATCTTGTAAACAGAAATTATTTCTTTCCCCCAATTCTATTTCAAATAGGTATACGAGGAAAAATTGTTGTCAAAACTGCAACAAAAGTGAATTTTTTATTCCTTAAAACAAAATTTCCCCGAACACCAGAATAAACATAAAGAAAAAATAATTCCCGACTGCTAGAAAAATGCGAAAATTCTTGAATTCCCTATTCCCAGGGAAACCCACAATAGTGCCACATGTCGCTGAAATTTCAATCAAAAAAGTGTTAAGAATACCAATGTGAGCTACTGCTCAAAATAGAATGTCTAAGCATGAGGTGGAAATTGTTTGAAAAAATTTAAGAAGATTTAATGCCTAATGGAAGCCACTTCATTATTTTTTTTTGTTTCGATTACATTGTTTTCCATGTATTATTTTCCTTTTAATACTAAATTATTTATAAAATACTATAAATAAATGAGGGTACATATAAAATATTAAAAAGTCGTTTATATATTTTTAAACCAAAATAAATTATCCTTTATATTTTTTCAACAGCAAAATTTGCATTTCTATGTCAGCTACTAAACAGGACTCTACGTAGCTATATAATATAAGTATACGACTGGATTATTTGTGATTACATATTTTAAACCCAAAATGGTACGTGTTCTAACATTTACCAAATTAATTGAAGACGATTTTCTGGTTATTCAAGGTAAACAAATGTCTCACTTTCCTTTATAATTTCATAATAATAATTTGTAGCGATTCACTCATTCAATCGCTTCATTTCGTTACATCACCACAAACATTAATGTAGTGATGATAAAAAATAAATTTCATAAACAACTTTTCACCACTGTCTAAATACAGTGTATGTCTTTTCGTCTGTATAATTATGTCAGTGTCTCAAATAGACACTAATGGTAAATTCTTTCGGAAAAAAAAACATCCTGAGGGTAAAAAATTTTAGTCGAAGGATAAAAATTATCATTACAAATTCTTTTTGAGAAAATAAAGCACTGGAATTTTTCATAGATTTGCTTTGCTCTTTACAAATACATAGAAACGTGCAATGTCAAAGTGAATTGGAAACAAAAACAAAGCTCCATTTTGATATTTCATTTATGGTTTATTTGCATATTAATGCGCTTAATTAATTGGTTCCATCTTGCTGTTAGCACCAAGGCTGGGCAGCAACAAATTACATGTATTTGAATAACGTAATTAAAACTCAAATTACAATTTGTAATTTGTATTTTAATCACTCATTTTCCAAGTAACAGTATCTTGTATTTTAATTACTTAAATTCTAAGTAATTGTAATTTGTATTTTAATTATCTCAGTTTTTGAAATTTCTTATTTAAATTTTTACAAGGCTTATTAAAATCTGTTTCCGGAGCCATCAATATAAAACCTAATCTTAATAATCGTTGTTCTAATGATACGTTTTTTCACTAAACGAATTTTGTCAAATCAAATTTATCAACTTACAAGTGTAAAGTAGTTGTAATTTGTATTTTAATTACAAATTACAAATTCAAAGCAATTGTAACTTGTATTTTAATTATTCCACTCGAAAGTAATTGTAATTTGTATTTTAATTACTGAGTTTGCTGTAATTCGTAAAAGTATTTTAATTACTCAGTGTAATGTAATTTGACCAGCCTTGGTTATCACAATAAAAAAAGTTTTACTGATCTGACGGACACTAAAACATAATCTCATTTTTTTTTTACACCAACACAACTACAAAAATATTTCATATTCTTTTGGATATAAAAAATTACTTTATTTCGAGTAATTTTTTTTTTTTTTTTTTTTACGGGTGTTGGGTGCGTCTCAATAGGGTAGGGGTTGACCGTCTATAGCCATGTATCTCGTGGTCTATATTCCAACGCTGCAACTATGTAGAAACCACCAAATGTGTCTAGTATACCTCCATGTGGTAACACCCGGGCAACGATGTGAAGCATCGGCGAAATACTAGAGGCGAGTGCAATACACTATAAATGAGCAATGAGCAGAACAAATAAGGAAACTAATACCCCAGGTGGTACACCTGTTGCTCTGGTAAATCCACCCTCTTCGGAGGTCGGTCTCATGGATTCTGGGGGAGACCAGCCATTGCTATACTACAATTATTTTAACCAATCCCAAGACATGTTGGTGAATAAACAAGCTCATTTGAGTGAAATAGAAAAGGATAATTCACATCCCTTCCAGAGGAGTAACAAAGTCGCGTATTCTCCGAAAAGAGGCGGTAGTCCCTCCATTGAGGCCAGCAGCCACAAAACTCGTTTTACAAACGAAGAAAAGCTTCACAATGAATTGTGTAAAGCTAATAATGCATTAGTTGAAGCCAACAATATAAATAAGCAACTGAATGTTACAATTGCATGGATGCAGGAGCGTATGAAGACGCTTGAAAACGAAGTTAAAGCTCTTAAGCCAAAGGAGGACATCGGTTCTACTCCTAACCAGAATACAACTCTACAAGAGTATCATACGGATGAAGAAGAACTAGCTCGAGAAACTGAGTGGATTAGAGTTAAAGGTGGGAGAAAAAAAAGGAGACGGAATAATACGCCCTCCCCACCTCAATTAAAGGAAAATGTTCCAAATATTATCCAGAAACAACCAAAAAAAATACCTCCACCACCACCAATAGTAATAGATGAAGTCAAAGACTACGATGTACTCTATGAAAAAATAAAAACCATAACTGCTACTGATAAGTTTAATGCAAAGGTGATGAATGGAAACACCATCAAAATAAACTTAGAAGATGCTGAAACATACAGAAAATTGACAAAAATGTTAAATGAAGAAAAACGTGCTTGGCACACGTTTGAAGATAAACAAACCAGACCAATTAGGGTCATGGCTAAAAACTTACACTCTACGTGTAAACCAGATAAAATAATTGATGACCTGAAAGCAAAAGGATTTAAGGCAACTGAAGCATCGATTAAGCTAAAACGGAGAGGCAAAGTACCTCTCAACATGTTTATGTTGACCTTCGATACTGATGAAGATATCGAAAAAATTTATCAAATTAAGTACATCTTGGGGTGCAAAGTGGTTATTCAGCCTCTAAGAAGGTCTAAGCTTATACCACAATGTAAACAATGTCAAGCCTATGGACATACACAAAAATATTGCAACAGGGAACCTAGGTGTGTCAAATGTTTAGGTAAACATCATACCAAAGATTGTGTAAAAGCCCAAAATGTTCAACCTAAATGCGTTCACTGTGGAGAAAACCATCCGGCTAACTACAGAGGATGCAGCGTTGCTATTGAACTGCAAAATATCAAAAATAAGAACGTGATTGCTAAAAATCCAAGTTCATTCAGGAAACAAGCGGTTAAGATGAACCGACCCGAAGTAAATCGTAGAGTGTCGGGAACTACTCAAGGACAATTTGGTAAAATGACTTATGCTCAAGTAATGATGAGCAACGGAAATCCAGGAAAAACTGCTCAAAATGACGATATAAGTCAAACACTTAAATTAATTTTAAGCAGACTAAATACATTTGATGAGCGATTACAGAAACTAGAGTACAGCACTAAGGGAGCCATCCCTAAACAGAAAAATGGCCCAAGATCTTAGAATCTTATGTTGGAATGCCAATGGACTGATGCAACATCAACAAGAACTGCAAGTGGTCCTGGACACAGAAAAAATCGATGTATGTCTCATCACGGAAACACACTTCACTAGACAATCAAACATTAAATTTAAAAATTATCAAATATATCACACTATTCACCCTGGAAACACTGCTAAAGGAGGTAGTGCTGTTATAATTAGAAATAGTATTCATCACTATGAGGAGTTAAAATATGAAACGGAAGAAATACAAGCAACTGCTGTTATTGTCAAATCCAAAAGTAGTTATATTTGTATTGCTAGTATTTACTGCCCACCGAAGCACTCAATGAAAGAAAAAGATTATCTCGAGTTCCTCAGTAAATTAGGAAAACGATTTGTACTTGGAGGAGACTTTAATGCAAAAAATGTCCACTGGGGATCCAGATTAACAACAACTAAGGGTAAAGAACTCCTAAAAGCTATCAGAAAATGCAGTTGTGAAGCCCTCTCAACTGGAAAACCAACCTACTGGCCAACTGATCCAAACAAAGTGCCAGATCTGATTGATTTCTTTATAATAAAGAACATATCTGTAAATTATGTACAAGTAGATGAAAGCCACGACTTAAACTCTGATCATTCACCAATACTTCTAACGTTAAGTGAAAAAATCATTCAGAAAGAAAGAAACCCTTTCCTAGTAAATAATCACACTAAATGGGCATGCTTTAGACTATCGCTAGAAGAAAAAATTAACTTAATGGTTCCATTAAAGACTGAAGAACAATTAGACAAAGAAGTTCACAAATTTGTAAACGATATACAGAAATCAGCTTGGGAAAATACTCCTGAAATTAAAACGAAAATCAAGGGAAACAATTACCCTATGGAAATTAGGGAACTCCTCGCAGAAAAAAGAAGAGCGAGAAGAGTATGGCAACAAACAAGGGCCCCCCAAGATAAAACTCATTTGAACAACCTCACTCAACAATTAAGAAGAGAGATCAAAGAATTGAAAGATGAATCAATCAGCAACTATTTAAGAAAATTAACTAATGATAACAGTACTGATTATTCTCTTTGGAAAGCAACCAAAAGAATCAAAAGACCAATAATGCAGATTCCCCCAATAAAAATAGCAGGTGAGAAATGGGCTAGAAATAATGAAGACAAAGCTCGAGAATTTGCCGAACACCTCGAAAAAATATTCCAGCCACATGAAGACCAAACGTTGGAAGCCGAGATAATAACTGAACAAGCTGTGCAAGAAAGTAAAGAAATCCTACCCACAACACCAAAAGAAGTCATGCGTGAGATAACAGCTAATATGAATACGAAAAAAGCTCCTGGGTACGATCTTATTACTGCAGAAATTTTAAAAGAACTGCCAAGGAAAGCTCTGGTGAAACTCACCAATCTTATAAATGCAGCATTTAGAATCAAATGTGTACCAAGCTTATGGAAAATTGCAGAAGTAATTATGATCCCAAAACCTGGGAAACCACCACACATAACATCGTCTTATAGGCCAATTTCGCTATTGCCAGTCATGTCCAAACTCTTTGAGAAGCTTCTGGTAAAAAGATTAAATCCGATAATCGAGAGTAAAAACTTGATCCCAAATCATCAGTTCGGTTTTCGCAACCAACACTCAACAATTGATCAAGTACACAGAATAACCAGTATAATTGAGAAAGCATTAGAGGAGAAAAAAGTCTGTTCTACAGTATTTCTAGACGTTGCACAAGCGTTTGATAGAGTGTGGCATGAAGGACTTAACCACAAGTTAAGGAATCTTCTACCAATGCAATTTGCTAAGATACTAGAATCATACTTGGAAGATAGGTTCTTCAGGATTAAGTTAGATGATACATTTTCTGAATTGAAAGAAATCAATGCAGGAGTTCCACAGGGCAGTGTATTAGGGCCGGTTTTATACCTACTATATACTTATGATCTTCCTACATTAGAAAACAACACAGTGGCAACTTTTGCAGATGATACGGCGATCTTAGCTGTTGGAAAAAGCAACGAAGAATCAACACAGAAGTTACAATCAGCTGTAGCTCAAATATATAAATGGACAAAAAGATGGAGAATAAAACTAAATGAAGCTAAATCAGTTCACATCAACTTTACAAACAGACGATTCGAATATATTCCGATTACCATAAATCGGGAAATAATACCGCATGCGAACACAGCTAAGTATCTCGGCATGACCCTGGATGCTAAACTACGATGGAAAGCACACGTCAAGAAGAAAAGTGAAGAATTAAGACTTAAATACAGAAAAATGTATTGGCTGATGGGAAGGAACTCTTCTTTATCAACATACAACAAGCTTCTACTTTATAAGCAAATATTGAAACCGATTTGGACTTATGGTATTCAGCTTTGGGGTTGTACCAAACAGAGCAACGTAAATATCATCCAAAGATTTCAGAATATGGTATTAAGGAACATCGTTGATGCACCTTGGTATGTTAGGAACAATGACCTTCATAGGGACCTTAAAATGAACCTCATCTTAAATGAAATCCAGGAAAAAGCACGGAGACATGAAGAAAGGCTCCGCCAACATGTGAACATTGAGGCAACTCAGCTCCTAAGCATCCCGAATTTAGTTCGCAGACTTAAAAGAACCAAACCTTTTGAGCTGGTGTGATTGTCAGTTTAAGCAGCATTATGCTGATCTAAAATCCACAACACAGATGTGGTTTACTTCAATTTACCAAACACTATGGAACGCCAATGGGAAGAAGCCATAGATTAATTTAAGTTAGTAAATTAAGTCAGAAACAAATTGCTAATTAGTCCAGGAGACTAGATTGTAATTACATAAAATAAATAAATAAAATTTATTTTAAATTAAAAAAAAAAAAAAAAAAAAAAAAATTTTTTTTTTACACCAACACAACTACAAAAATATTTCATATTCTTTTGGATATAAAAAATTACTTTATTTCGAGTAATCCGAAAGAATTTGACATAAGCGAATTCACCCATTCCACACGAGTCGCGCTTACGCTGTTGCATTTCTTCGTCTCTTACCTCTTTGCACTGTTTTTGCCAATAAACAAAATTTAGTTTATAGGTAAAAGTGCAAAGAGATAAGAGACGAAGGAATGCTACAGCGTAAGCGCGACTCGTGTGGAATGGGTGATTCATTGTGGTTACAACAAACTAATTTTACGGTGGGGAAATTTGTAATTCTTTTTGGACAAAAACATTTTTTTTTGCTTCGCACTAACAAGATATACAGAAAATAAAGGTATAATATTGCGCTTGCTGTTGCTATCCTTTTTTCGCAATTTGACGTCACGTGTTGTCAAAAATGCTGATATTTATATCGAGTTTCGTGATATTTTTATTAATTTTTTAAATAAATGGAAAATAAATGAATTTTTTTTTATTCTTGCAATTAATTGTTTTTCGACTTTAAGTTAAAATTAAACATTTAAATTTTTATTTTAGTTATATACTGCAATACTTTTGGAATTAAATCGCGAAAAGAGGCATGTTTTAATATTCGTGTCTAGCCCTTTGAAACCGTTTGTCCATACACAGGGACACACACTTTACATTTGTATTAAAAACAAACAAAACATGTTTGTGTAATGTTATGCCTTTTTTATTCTTTCTTTGTGTATTGGTTATGATTTTTTAACGATACAAATAAAATGAAACAGAAAATAATTTAGTTGTGACAGATATTTCGAGACGATCGCACGTATATTATCAGGTAAGAAAAATTGTTAATTTCAAATAATTTTTTTCCTGGTTTATAGTTATTTTCCTAATGAAAAAAATTATATTTGTGTTAAATATATGTTCTTTAATGTTATTATCTTATAATATTCGCTTTTAAATAATAAAATTTAATATTTTTGGGGCAAAATAGCGTTGTCCCTTTATATAGACAAATCGATTTAAGGGTAATGTCCATCCTAGCGGACATAATACTTTTTGTCCGTTGTTATGAACAAATCGTTTCAACGGTTGTCTAACTTCACAATTTCATTACAGAAAATAATATCTACATAACTTCGCCATAAACCATGTCTCGTAATAAAAAATTAACAGAAGAAGAAATATTTGCGCTGTTAATGGAAAGTTCAGACGAGGAAGAATTTGATGAATCTGCTGCTTCACAAGGCGACAAGTCAAAATTAGAAATTCAGAAGACCGATACTAGAACTAGAATTGAACGAGAACAAGAGGAGGAGGATATAATAGAACTTCAAAATAAGGCAAGCTCCTCTTATAATAATACTGATGTTACTGATGAAACACAGCTTGATACGCCTATGCCAAATCTGGACGATGAACAAATAATTGTTGTTGCCTCGGCAACCGTTGATGGGGATTTTCAAATAAATAAAGATGTTGAAATTCAAATTTTCGATTTTATGCAAGCTGACGCTCATATGGCCCTCACGGACAAAAAAGATATTCAATGGAGGAAAAAACCGATTGCATTCATATTGGTGCCGATATAAGTGGGGAACGATCACCTATATCTTATTTTAGTAAATATTTTACGGACGATCTGTATTATACTATGGTAACAAACACTAATTTATATGCCATCCAAAATAGCAACATCTTTAAACCCACAGACGTAGGTGAAATGAAGCGATTTATGGGAATCCATTTATATATGGGGGCAACGAAAATGCCACAAATTAGAATTTATTGGGAGCGATCTATGGGGGTAGACTTGATATCAAGTGCAATGAATCGTGATCGCTTCTTTCAGTTGCGAACAAATTTACATTATGTAAACGTATTAGATATACCAACAAATAATACAGATCTATATTATAAATTACGTCCACTAATAAATTCCATCCGATCTCGTTGTAACCAGCTATATTTAGAGGAAAACCTGTGTGTGGACGAGCAGATGATCCCATTTAAAGGACGATTATCAGCAAAGCAGTACGTAAAAAATAAGCCGAAACCATGGGGCACTAAGCTCTTTGTACTATGTGGAAAGTCGGGACAGCCGTATGACTTTCTATTATACCAAGGATCTATTACTGGATTATCAGAGTACAATTTAAAAAAATTTGGCTTCGGTCCTACGGTGGTACTGCACCTTGCAGCCAGAATAAAATCAAAAGGCCATAACTTGTATTTCGATAATTATTTTAGCAGCTACCATCTATTCGAAATTTTAAAGGAAATGGGAATCAACGCTTGTGGCACAGTACGGATAAATCGATTCTTCAGCCCTCCGTTCACCGAAGATAAAGGATTTAAAAAAAAAGCAGAGGATACTACGAAGAGTTATGTTCCAGGAACCAGAAGGTTGCAATCGTGAAGTGGCTAGACAACAAACCTGTGCATATTGCTTCTAATTTCATTGGAGTCGGATTGCCAGTGACATGTACGCGATGGGACAAAAATAAAAAAAAGTATTCGATGGGTGGAGTCGACCTTCTGGATCAACTTATTGGTTA
Organism: Tipula vernalis; assembly: GCA_958295665.1. Classification (NCBI taxonomy): domain Eukaryota; kingdom Metazoa; phylum Arthropoda; class Insecta; order Diptera; family Tipulidae; genus Tipula; species Tipula vernalis. The sequence goes on from OY282559.1 coordinate 188,893,223, forward strand.
CTATCGTGTTTTTATAAAATCAAGGAAGTGGCCACTAAGGATTACGACTCATTTCCTGGATTTCGCTTGTTCGGCAAGTTGGATAGAATATAAGTCGGACGCCATTAAAAACGGAGTGCCAAAACATAAAATAAAATCATTATTGGAATTTAGGTTCTGTGTAGCAAATTCTTTAATGAGCAATGAAACGAGTGCTTTAAAAAAACGCGGTCGCCCAAGGAATGTCGAAATATCAGAAATGGTGCAAGCTCCTTCCCCGAAGCGGAATCGACTTGAAGTTAGACCATTCGTTGACTTTAGATATGACTGCCAAGATCATTGGCCAACATTTGATGAAAAAAAAGAATCAACGCGTTGCAAGCTAGAAATGTGCACGAAAAAAACACATGTTATGTGCACTAAATGCAAGGTGCATTTATGTTGCTTAAGCGACAGAAATTGTTTTTTAAAATTTCACAAACAATAATGTGATAAATCGCAAAAATTGAAATAACGAGCTGTGAATTGTGATATCTAATTTTTTAATGTAACAAATTTATTTTTTAGTTTTAAATAGTTTTTATTTTACATGAATAGTTTGTATATTTTCTTTTAAAATGTATTTTATTGTATCAATTTTGTTAACATTGCTATCAATTTTTTTTTATTTTATAAGACTGAAATGAATTATTTTTATTTTTTTGGAAATACATATAAAATACATAAACTAATTTAAGATTTTTACAACACTTGAATCGGAATGTCCTTGTGGATGGACGTATCCGGTGGGCCTAGCTCATGGTTCCAAGAGGATTTTTTTCTCACACCATAGGTTCAGGGGTTGATTGCTAATTAGGAAAAATCATAAAATAATTTTTAAATGTTCTAGGAAAAAATCAGGTCTCAAAGGGCTAGAGCAGACTGTTTGAACACATTGCATAACAAGTTTCGGAATTTATGAGTAAAATTTGTTTGTTAAATGCAGAGAACGTTTAGATTTTAATTATTTAATTCAAAAATTTGGGAGTGTTCGATTTTAAATACTATATACTAAATTTGAATAATTCCTATTGCAACAAAACTATCAATTGTACTTCTGATAAGAACACATACAGAACACTAAACAGTGAATGGGTGTTTGGATTTATTTGTAGCGAAAACCATAAGACAATAAATGAAATAAGCCAGAGATTTAATTTAATTTTCTATTAACTGGGCGTTTAATAACCGAATTTTAAAAAACATTTTACACCGAAAACACAATTTTTTTATTTTCAAATCTAATTCGACTTCGTTTGAATATGATATTAAGTTTTATATGGATTTTTATTTAATATATTTTTACATTTATATTTAACGCTGAATATGGACATAATATTTGATTAGGTACGTGGATACCAATAATTTGAAGCCCAACGAAGATAGATGGCAAAAATTTGAGTACATAACGTAAAAAAACAAAAATTTTAATAATTGGTACGTACATATATATGTTCAAATGGCCAAAAACATTTTTTATTTAATTGTTTTATGTTATATACTCATAATTTTTTCTACCCTTTTTTCTATTTATCTTAGACATTATATACTCGAAGGAATTATTTCTCAAATATTTGGACCATAAAAAAAAGTATAAAGCATAAAAAGGGTCTCGGTAAACTATCATTATCAATTGTAAATACGGTTTGTTGAAAAAAATTACGATTATTCTTGATTTATTTAAAAAATTGATCAAAAAACCGCCAAACTTCATATAAAAATATGTTTTTTTGACTACACGTGACGTGATGCGCAAAGAAAGACGAAAATGACACACGGGAATACTACCTTGATCAACAAGTTCTCGAAATAACCACCGTGTGGCGCTCCCATCGTTCCGATTTGAGTTCTGTTTTTTTGTTAAGTTGGTACATCTGTTGTTGATATTCCCTCTAAATCTTAGCGTCATAGCTTGACATTTGCAAAAGTTACGTAGTCAAGAGTACATCTATCTCTGTGTGTGTTGGCGATTATTTACAATTTTAGAAATTATTTACAATTCTCGACATGATTTGCGAGGCTGAATCCGATCCCACATTCATCAAAAGGATCATTACTGGAGACGAGACGTGGGTTTATGAGTACGACACGCAATCCAGACATCAGACAAGTGAATGGCGTTCACCAAAAAAAACCACGTCGTTTTCAGTCAAAAAAGAAGGCAATGCTCACGGTTTTCATGGATTACAACGGTGTAGTGCATCAAGAATTTTTGCCAGAAGGCCAGACTGTAAGCAAAGAGTATTATTGTTATGAGACGTTTGCGTGAAGCAATTCGCCGAAAGAGACCAGAATTGTGGGCAGAAAACTCGTGTATTTTGCACCATGATAACGCACCGTCGCACAGTGCCATCATTATTCGTAATTTTTTGACGAAAAATGCAACAAATACCATCCAACAGCCACCGAATTCACCTGATTTGGCTCCCTGTGACTTCTTTCTGTTCAATCGAGTTAAAAAACCATTACGGGGAACGCGTTTCAGCAGCCGAGAAATGGAAAAATCGCCAACACACAGAGTAGATGTACTCTTGACTACGTAGCTTTTGCAAATGTCAAGCTATAACGCTAAGATTTAGAGGGAATTTCAACAACAGATGTACCAACTTAACCAAAAAAACAGAACTGAAATCGGAACGATGGGAGCGCCACACGGTGGTTATTCCGAGAACTTGTTGATCATGGTAGTATACTACCTCTTTTTTCTGTATACCTTGTCGCACTAATCCAAATAAAAAAGGAATAACAATAGGGCCAAATAAATTTTAATAACTATAAGGGAAATGAGGTTATGTTTCCATAGTAAAGTTGCCTGCCCACATATTTTCGTTAAAAAATATTTGGGGTTCTCTCGTCAGGCGTCGCGCCAGTAGTTTTAACAAAACATTTTGTTGTTGTTGTCTTCTATTAAATGCCAAAGCGCCATATTGTTATGAAATAGGAATTTCCAAAGCGTCTAAATTTAGTTAATGTTTTTCCTTTTCGTGATTTTGTAAATTAAAAATATTTTTTTCAAAACTAAGTATTTTTATAGTGATTCGTGTAAGCGTGTTAAGTGTTTTTGTGCTGTATAAATGCTACAATTCCATTATATTCCTGTGGCTTTTATCACAATTAATATTGATTAATATTGTTTTTGTGGTTTAATTAAATATTAAATAAAAAAGTTTAATTCAAAACTAATTGTATTTTTGGTAGCATTGCCGAAGCTTCAAATCAAGTTGTTTCTTTTTGTGATTTTCTAAATTAAAAATATTTTTTTTTTTTTAAAACTAATTGTTTTTATAGTGATTCGTGTAAGCGTGTTAAGTGTTTCTCTGATTTAATTAAACATTAAATAAAAACGTTTAATTCAAAAACTAGTGTATTTTTGGTGGCATTGCCAAAGCGTCAAATCAAGTTGTATATATATGAAAAATGCCCCGATCATTTTTGACAATTGTTTCACTTTGCAATAAGAAAATTATTAAAAAAATAGTTTAAATCCATAAATACCACGTTATTCTTAGAAAACTTTATCAAAATTGATTTAATTTCATTAAAAAAAACCCAATATGTATATTTTACGGACGGTAAAATATTTCTTTTAATTTGTGGTTAGCTGTGAACAGAAATTTTGTTTGTCTTGTTAAAAACAATATACATACATAGGTATAAAACGAAAACTATATACTTTTGTGACTATAAAATCTTAGAAAATATAAACAATTCTGTAATTTTGGGGTGGCAAACTATGAAACTGATGCCTCATTTGTTCTTGTTGTTGTTATTTTTGCCATAATTGGGTGTATCTAGAGCTTTGGGGCCTCACTAAAAAAAAAGTAGGCATCACTCATCTCATGTGCTGAAAATCTAAGTAGTCTCACTGTTTTAGTGATGCCAACAATTGTTGCCTAAATTTCAGTAGATTTTTATTTTATTTCAGTTTTGCATTTGGTAGGAATTTTCCTTAATCAGAGGAAATAAATTTTCAATAAGGTGTCAACCAAAAATTATGAACATAAAATATAGGTTGTATATCCAGCACATCTAGAATCTACAAATGAGGCTATTCTACATTTTAGAATATCTCAAAAGTAGGGCCCACCCATTGACATTTATCTTTGTTCGTGTTAAAATTCTTGGAAAAAAGGTGGTGGAAAAATCTACCAAAAAATCTCAATTTCTTAAACTTGATTTACATCGAAAAAAATCAATAATGTTGTCGCAAAGTACGCACAAAACAGATGTAACCCATTTTTGTACGCGAATGTTTTTTTGGTACCAAAGAATTCCCAAGATTTCAAACATTTTTTAGTAATTTTGATATTTCAAAAGAAATAGTTTTGTCAAAAATTGGAATTGACGGTTTCAATTGCCGGTTAGCTTTTTGTGCATGAGCAAAATCAAAACCAATACAAATGTATATCAAGGCATTGCCCTATGCACAAACGACAACTGGCATTTCTCTTTCCGTCAAATCCAATTTTTAACAAAATTGTAAAATCGAAATTATTTAAATTGGGTTAAACACTATAAGTACTACCTTATTCTTAGAAAATTTTATTAAAATTGATTTAGTTTCATTCAAAAAATAGTAATTTTATATTATACCGGCCATCAAGCTAAAATCCGTCCGTCCAAACTTAAATTGCGCTTTTTTGAATGAAATTAAAACAATTTTTCTAAGAGTAAGGTGGTACTTTACAGGTTGGAACTATTTTGTATTAATTTTGATTTAGCAAATTAAACAATTTGGTGAAAAACTGGGTTTGACGGTTTAGAATGTCGAATTGCCGTTTGTTCATCGCCTTTAACCGTAGTATTGTAATACCAAGCAAATTAGTTAGATCCGCTATTGCAATTGCTTCCAATTTGACACTGTGTAAATTTCTAGGAGGCGTTGAAAGAAATTCTGTAAGCATGAATAAAATCTACTAATACTATAATACAGTAGATTTCGCCTATAACGGCCACCCAGAGACCGATGAAATTACGTCGTTTTATCCGGAATATCGTGATATCCGTAGTCGTTATTAATGGAACCTACTTTACTTTGAATAGTAATAAATGAAAAATAACAGATTTTTACTTCATATTTTTGCTATATTTTACTCTAAACATCAATAGTTCTAGTAAGCTTAATATTTGTTGGTATCCGCATATGAAAGTTACGCCAAGGCAAACTTTTGGCAAAACCAACAAAAGTGTATATACAAACCCGAATATTTTAATACATAAAAAATTTGATTGGCCTTTTTGATTGTATTATTGGTACCGAATCAGATATTGAAAACTTTTGAAAATGGTTAATTTTCACCAAGTAGACAATCAAAAATACGCTACACTTTATATAAATAGATAAATACGAATGAAAATAATCAAAACAATTTATTTTTCGTTAAATTGCCCTTGTATCTTTTTACTAGCACCATGATTTTATGGTGTTATCTGTGCTAATTGAAAAATTCGTGCTTGTATACATATTTATGTTGGTTTTGGGCAATGCCTGAACTCGTCAAATGATTCTAGAAATTGTTAAATAATTAATTATGACTCCACAGATTACCAATGATACCGGAATTTAGAGATAAATGGCTTCAAATCATTCCAAATATGAGAGCTTCCGCTGTAACCAAAGCATTTAGACTATTTGCTATTTACATTTCGACGAAAAGTATTTTGTAGCCAGAAGCAATCGACTAAGTAGAGATGCAGTACCTTCCAAATTTTTAGTGGACAGTGAACGGTGGTAAGTGCCTAATTTTTTTTATGTTGTAAGTAATAGCAAAATTTAAATGTTTTTTTATTCGCAGGGCTATAATTAAATTAGAATCAAATTCTAATTCTCCTGTTCTTCAAGAAATCCAAAACGTAATGGATACCGACAAAACAGATGAGGTGCAATCCTCTTCTGGTGCAGAACCAACTAATTACACCGCATTGCCTCCAATATCAGAAATGTCTTCAAAAACAACCTAATTGTCTCCAATATCAGGAATGCCTTCAATGCCAGCAACCAAAAGACTTAGAAATGAGAATACTTCACCAGGAGAAGTTTGTTCAAGTGGTAACGTTATCCGTAGGAACTTTCGTTACTCTGGTGACATAAATTTAGCTGCCAACTACACACCAAGAACAACCAAGCGAGTACTAATTAAATGCAAGCAAGACCTTGATAAAACCCACAGGAGCAAAAGGATGCTCTTCTGGAAATATAACCGGTTGAGAGCCAAGGCCCAGGAGTTGGAAGGCTTTCTAAAGAAGTTACAGGATAAAGACATTATTTCCCCAGGATCTCGCGTTAGCCTAAATGTAATTATCAAAAAAAAAAAAAAAAACGACGGTAGAAGGTAAAATGTTGCATCTGTAAATGGTTTTGCCTTCAATTCTGGTTCATAATGGTAACAGGTTGTTCTTTCAAATCTGCACAAAAGTGGGTGGCCACATTTTTATTTATTTTAATAAAAATTGTTGCTGTAATGCATTTTTATAGTTGTGAAAAATTATACAATAGTTTTTGGGGTTACAACATTTTACCTCTCCACCGATCGAGTCGATATTTTAAATACGATTGGCAATATGAAAACATATACTTATTTTAATATATTGTAAATAATTCGAAACAACAATTCTATAAAATTACGTATATATTTGGATTTACAGCCAATTATGTTAAAATTTATTTAAAACATTTTTAAATAGTTAATTATAATTATAAAATGACATCGCATACATACGCAACAATTTTTCGTGTTTCTAAAAGCAATTTTTTTGACAAATTGTAAGAAAGTCCGTAGGATTCTAAAATCGATCTGATTATAAAAATACATACTATAAAAATTCAAATACATTATATTAATTTAATTTATTTTTAAGCTTTATTTTAATAAAATAATTTTTGGGTTTTTTAGTTTGTTGTATTTTTATTAATTTTTCATTAAAAAACCGACGTTTTGACGGTATATTCATTCTCGAGGGACAGCGAGGATAACGGAATATAAATAATATACTGTCGAAACGGCTTTTTTTTATTAAAAAATTAATAAAAAATAAAATTTAAGCTAAAAACCAAAAAAATTGTTTTATTACATATATTAATGATTGGTTTTATAGCCAATCACGCTAAAATTAATTTAAACAAATTACGAATAATTCTAAACAATCAATTATTATTAAAAAATAATAATGATTGGTTTTGTAGGTGATCGTTCATACCGTCGTTACTATCGAAATTAAAAATATTTTTTTATATTTGCTACCTAGCTCTAGCATTGGGCGTGATGCAGTGGCAAATCGATATTTTTAGCTTTCATATGCCTGTATTCACGAAACTCTATTAACTTTAATTGATCTTTATATCATCGTTTTCCAAATAAAACAAATTTTAATTTCAATTTAAACTCCAATTAACTTTCGTGACAATAGAATCATAGATAATGGCTCTGGCAATTTTTGAACATTATGCACATTTGCATAATGTTCAAAATTACTATGTCAAACTATCGAACATTTTTTACCGTAAAAGGAAATTTTCACATTCGATAGTTTCGTATAAGTTTGGTCATGCTAAAACTTTTAAAATAAATTGTTATTTTTAAATTATTTTCAAAACTTACGTCAAGACCAAACATTTATCGAGGAATTAAAACAAGGCAAGCAAATAGGAAAATATACGCCTAAATTGCGCCAATTTGCCATGACAATGTCGTTCTTTTCTACCAGTGGTTATGAGCATCTTAGAGATTTTTTCAAAAATGAGATAAGCCTTTCTCATATAAGAACGATACGTCAATGGTATCAGAACACATCAGGTGGTCCTGGCATAACCGTTCAATCCATTGAACAGTTAAAAAATAAAATTAATGAAAAAAGAGATATATTATTTTCTCTAATGATGGATGAAATCTCCATAAAAAAATTTAGAGATTACGATACTAAAAATAAGTCGTTTCTGGGGTTTGTTGATTACGGCGCTGGCGGCATGGAACATAATGTCGACGATGAAGATACACTAGCAACAAACGCTTTAGTTTTTTTTATTTGTGCAGTAAATGCGAAATTTAAAATCCCAGTGGCTTACTTCTTCATCGTTTCATTGAATGTTACTGAACGAGCGCAGATAGTTAAATTTGTGATTTCACATTTACGTGAAGAATGTCAGGCAAAAATTGTCAGCCTTACCTTCGACGGGCTTAGGGCAAACCTGTCAATGGCTCAGTTACTAGGTGCCGAACTTCCGGAACGATCTTATTTTTATCTACCCCCTATGAATGAAAAAATTGTAATTTTTCTTGATAATTGCCATATGATAAAATTAATACGAAATCATTTAAAATTAAAAGGAAAATTTTATAATAAAGATAATGAAGCAGTGGAATGGCGTTATTTAGAAATACTCCATAATTTGCAAGTCGAAAAGGGTCTAGCACTTGCACCGAAGATCAATGCAACCCATATAAACTATGAAAATTCAGTGATGAGAGTGAAATATGCGGTACAGGTTTTCAGATTGAGTGTAGAAACTGCCCTTGAATATTTGCAAAAAACGGATGCGAAATTTAAAGATTGTTTGCCAACTGCCAATTTTATAAAATTATGTAATGATTGCTTTAATATTTTAAATAGCAATAATTTAATGGCGAAATATTTTTATAAGAGACCACTATCGAAGCAAACATATACATTATTTTATGAAAAATTCAATTCGTTTAAAGACCTAATAACAAATTTGAAATATTTGAATTATAGCTTAAATCAGTCAGTACCTGTAATAAATAGTAACTTTCAAACGGGGTTTTTGGGTTTTTTGACCAATTTTCAAAGTTTAAATATTTTTTATAAAGATTTTATAGAAAATGGCAAATTAAACTATGTAAATACTTATAAATTTAGCCAAGACCATCTTGAACTATTTTTCGGTTTGATTCGGTATCGAACTGGCCGGAATGACAACCCATCCTGTAAATAATTTATTTCGTCTTACAAATGATTGATTATAAATAAAACTATCAAATCACAGGGTACGGGAAATGTAGCTCTTCCAGACATTTTAACAATTTCCTCAAAACCTATTAAGTCTAATTTTACGTTTGTCCAAAGTGAAACAGATAAATCTGGATTAGATCTAATTGATTTTGATCTGGATGAGTATTCCTGTGATATATTAACATATTTAGCAGGTTACATACAAGCCGTACAATTAAAAAAAATTTTAGAATGTAAAGAGTGTTTAGAAGTACTCGATAATTGCGAGAAATTAGAAAATAACCTAAGCTTAATTAATTTAAAAAAATGGGGGAATTTAATAACTCCCTCAAAGGTAGTTTACCAAATTATTTGTGAATGTGAAAAATCATTCAAAATTTATGTTGGGGTCTTCAATCATAAATATATATGGTATATATAATAAATTAGTATTAAGAACGCTTGAGAGTACAGGGGCATTAAGATTAAACTATAATGATAAAAATAATCATCTAAGTACAAAATGTGGATTGGACACACATTTATACATCTATAATGTTAAGAAAAATAATTGATTTGTATTTTAAAATTAAGTTGTTCCATTTCACGAAACAAAGCAATATGAAAAAACTAGGAGTTGGAAAAACATTAACAAAACTAATACATTTTACAGAAATGCAATAAAACATTTATTTTAAAATTTACATTGATGTTTTGTTTCTAATTGTAATATGGTTTCCATCGTTAAAATCAAGAGTTGTCTTGAAACTCACAGTTTCAAGTCTACCCTAAGCATCTGAGCCGAAATTTCTTTGATTATCCGTAATGCTGCCATTATCACCGTTCGGCGAAATTACATTGCCATATGAGGAGTGTCTGATCAAAAGTCGCTAATTACATTTTCCAAAATGATATTTTTTCCTATCAGGGCAGAATTTTTTAAGTGAAATAGACCAAAAGTGGTTATTTCCAGCATGGATCAAAAATTGCCAATTTCTTTATGAAAAATATTCCTAAAATTCTTGATTTGGTCAAAACAAGCTATTTACTACAAAATAGTGATCAAAAGTAGGTAGCAAAAAGTAAGATGTAAATAGCAACTTTTGATCAGACACTCCTCATAGCATATGTTTTTTATGTTATGTGTTTTAACATCACCCATCTAAAAGTGGCACAAAAATTAGTATCTAATGATACAACCCATAATTTTTATGATCTATTCACGTCAGGCGTGAATACTCCTACTAAGTAGTACGGTGTTTTCAATCAAATTAAATTTGATTAAGACCTAAATTTATTTTATAATTAGGTAAGTGAAAGCAAAATTCCTTTGTAAAATGTCGTCCAAGGATTTATAGGAATCATTAGGTGAGTACTATATTTATTATAAAAGCTATTCGGATACATATACTCAGATGTACTCAGACATACTCGACGTACTCTTGGACATACTCGATGTACTCTTATACGTACTTCTGTCCGAGTAGACACTTCCGATAAACATCGACATTTTTCCGTTCTAAAATTTAAACCGGCATTATCCAAATTGAATTATCCATAAATCCGTTCCCCATTTACATCATGAAATAATTCTATGGCCCGAACCACACAATGATACCTGGACTAGAATCAGATTAGTTATTTTATAAACTTAAGACATTATCACAAGTCACATGAACATACCCATTTAAATATATCAGCGTCCAGTGATATTTACACATGCATTGGTGGCCCAATTTAAAGAACTATTGTTTTCTGTAGGTTTTGCATATTATTTATGGATATTCGACCGGTAGTAAATTATATTAAATTTATATTTATTCAAATATTTTTAATTATCGAAATTATTTCTTTCAAAATTAGAAATTATTACATTTTCGATAATTTAAGGGTTATGTTTCCCACAGCCTAATTTCAATTTATTACACCGAATATCCATTTTGAAATTAATTAATTATTTAATTTAGCACACACATAATATTTATTACACAATAAACAAATTATTAAATATTATAATAAATTATATTAAGAATTTTTACACAAGCAAAAAAAATTTAAAACATATATTATTTTGTGATAGTTTCGTTAAAATAAAACAAATCCGAATTTTCGTTAACTACTTAAGCACTAGTGCTACCTCTGACGATAGTCCCAATAGTCTCTGATCATGGTGCGGAAACATAACCTCATTTCGCTTATAGTTATTACAATTTATTTGAATAGGGCTCGTCACGAGCATTTCGTATTTGTGTATTTCGTAAATTTGACGTCTCTTCTGATTGGTTTAAATTATTTCTCCTAAATAAGCAAGAAACGTCAAAAATAAACACGCTCACAGGCTACTTATTTGCGTAAATATTTTCGTAAGAATGATTTTTAGCATGAGTTAAAATTTTAAAATTATAGATTGAAATTAGACAAATTCCCTATATGCTTTGTTGAAAAACAAACTATATTTTGTATGAAGAGGTACAAATACAATTTTTGGTTGTGATTACTACAAATAAAGAAACTTTGTAATATTTAGGTAGGGTATTTCGTCGTTTGAGTTTTTTCTTAAGATTTATTTATTTATTAAAATTAGATTATTTTCGTACGTTTAAAGATAATTTCATGTAAACTAGGTAGTGTTTTTCCTTAATACTCAGTTAAATCTAATACATTTTAGCTGTTAAATAACGTATCTTCTGTGATTAATTGTGATTTTTAATAAATAGAAATAAATAAGAATGCAAATTTTGGGAAATGGCCAAGATTGTCGACAGCTCATTTTCATGTAATTTATAATTCACACCAAAAAAATAATACTGAGGGCAATCAGCAGTAAAGTTAAGTACATATAAACAATAAATTAATTTAATTTACTCAAAAAAATCACTAGTAATCACAGAAAAAATGTTAAATCCAGCAATAACCGTATACGCTGAAGAAATTACGAAAATAAATAGCCTGTGAGAGCGTGTTTATTTTTGACGTTTCTTGCTTATTTAGGAGAAATAATTTAAACCAATCAGAAGAGACGTCAAATGTACAAAATAAGGACATTTTTAATAATATTTTAAGGAAATTTTTTTTTTGTTTACCATAAGTTTGTGGAATAATTCTACGGGATCGATATAAAATATTGCATTTCAAAATGTTGCCTAAACAAATTTTGCTTCTTTTATTACTATTGCAACTGCAAAATGTTGCATTTCCAAAATATTGCAAAAATTTTTCTTTTTAGTAGGTTTCATTAAAAAATATTAAATTGGTTTTTTAAATCGTAACTGTATTTATTTTATTAAAATTCATAATATATTTAACAGTTAATTTAACAAAAAAAGGAAAAAATTTAATATGTCATTAGTCAGTTGGGTATGTAATCTTTAATTAGTATGTAAAACAAAAATAAACTTTAATTTAAAAAATTCAAAAAAAAAAAAAAAATTAATCAACAATTTAATTAAGAATTGTATTTTGAGCCATTCTCTTTAAATCTTCGGTTTTATCAAGTTTCTCTCGTTTCTCCATAGTTTTTTTTATCCTTTTAGTTTTTGTAATTGTTTTTTTTTAGGTTGCTGCTCTCCATTTCTGATTTTCTCCACGCGATGTTTGTTCAAAATTAGTTCGTTTGATAGGTTTTTTTTAAGTCTATACAATCCAGCATGGTGTTATCCCACAACAACTTTTAGACGATGGTGCCATACGTCATCATTATTCTGGGTCCTCGAAAAACACTCCGTACCTGTTTCTGTATTCCCTACAGTCCAAAATTTAGGGTTATATTTAGCGCGTTCACTTAAATCGCCAATATAATTTCACTTGAGCAGCAATTTTCACCAGCAGCCAAGCTTTTTTAAGTCATTGTCCTCAAATTGATTGTTTAAGCTAGAGTAGTAACTGGCAACTTCGTTTGCTGGCACAACGAGAGACTTTTGAGCAGTCGGACTTGTAAAGAAAAATCCACCGAAGGGCCGTATATCGCTGCTCATTTACCTTTTTGAACCTTGCGCCCAATAATATGCCCAAAATGAAATAAGCAGCCCTTGAATGATGTCTGAGGGAAAAAACCTTTGCCGACGAAACAATTCCTTTTTCAAAATCATATAAAATTTTTTGTGGGTTAATGTTTAATTCATTCTCAAGGCATATTTTCCTTAATTAAAAAAAAATAATTGATCATGGGTTGGCGAGAGTTAGTCGAAGAGGATAGTCGTGTTTTTTCTATCCTCTTCAAAAATTTAATTTTATTGTGTTTTATTTTATTTTTGTGTTTTATTTATATAGTAATACTTTATATATGTATAGGTATATACAGATTAATTTTAAATTAAATTCTAATTAAATTAAATTTTAAATTTTAGTGTAATAATAATCAAAGTGTAGTGAAAATAATTAAAGTGTGATTTTGGAAAATACAATCCTACGGGATGCATTTGTCAGGCAATGTTTTTATTTTTATAGATATAAAAATTAAAAGTGCATGATTTGATATTTTGTGAATTGTACATAAAATCAAAGTTCAATTTTTAATTACTAAAGTCTAATATTTAGATAGTATTGTAATAAATTTTAACTTATATAAAATAAGTCGCAGTAAATTTGGTATTCGATTTTATTTTTACGCACACTTATTTGTATTCTTATGTTTGATTTTGTGTACATTGTACAATCGACACTAAACATACTTATAATTTGGTATAAAAAGGGCAAACAATATGTTTGTGTAGCTGCCTCGTTTACTCGTTGCACGGTTTCTGTGAAGGAAGCGTGCATGGTTTTGTTGGTTTTTGTACAAGATTTACAGAAAAAGGTATAATATTGCGCATGCTGTTGCTATCCTTTTTTCGCAATTTGACGTCACGTGTCGTCAAAAATGTTGATATTTATATGGAGTTTCGTGATATTTTTATTAATTTTTTAAATAAATGGAAAATAAATGAATTTTTTTTTATTCTTGCCATTAATTGTTTTTCGACTTTATGTTAAAATTAAACATTTAAATTTTTATTTTAGTTATATACTGCAATACTTTTGGAATTAAATCGCGAAAAGAGGCATGTTTTAATATTCGTGTCTAGAACAGACTGTTTGAGCACATTGCATAACCAATTTCGAAATTTATGAGTAGAATTTTTTTGTTAAATGTGTTCTGATAAGAACACAAATAGAACACTAAACGATTCAATGATTCGTGAATGGGTGCTACGCACATGAAAGATGGTAGAAAATATTTACCGTCAATGTGTGTTGGTGGTTTTAGTATATAAGATTTTGTTACTTGTATGCATGTGTTTGTTAATCTCTTTGTGTTTCTGTGTATTCACGAAACAACTATGATATTATTGAAATCATGCATTAGGTGAACACAATGAGATTTTGTATATTCGACTCAAATAGGATTTTTATACTTTGTATAATCGAATTGGTTTGAGTCGAATAGGAATTGAGAGCTGATTTATACAATTCATTTGAATGGTTTATTCAGGTAGAATTAATAATTTTTACAGGGTATTACATACTGAATCAAATTGTTTTCTAATTAATTTGGGATGGACACTTTATTCCAAAAAAAAAAAATCCATTCGCACAAAATTCCAAAATCACAAATAATGTAAAAAACAAAATTCCTTAGTACAAATCACCAAAAATAATAATTCCAATTTCAAAATTCCAAAAACCAAAATACAAAAATGTATTTAACCAAATGAAAAATTTCACAGTATATACAATTCAATTTATTTTATTAAATTAATATTAACCGCAATATTTCGCAAAAAATCTAATTTAGATAAATTTTGACGCCTTTTAATCAATCTTTTGACAATTTTATATTTTTTCAAGTTTAATTTATTTTGTCGAATGCGCTGCCCACTCCGAAGTCTGTTAATTTCGTTTTTTGATACTATTAACTCTTTCCGCAATTCATTTATAATGTTGTAGAGTCCGGATTTCTTTCTACCAACAATTAATTTTAGCCGTCGATGCCATGCTTTCGCTGAATTTTGTGTCCTAGGGAAATTTTCATTTGCCGCATCTGCTACAGACCAAAACTCGGGACTATATTGTGGCTTTTTCCCTATTTTATTGCTAGAAATATAAATTTTATAGAACCACTCTGCTAGCTTTTTAGCGTCCGAGTCATCAAAGTTATTATTAAGTTCTAAATAATAATCAGAGACCTCTTCTGCAGGAGCAAAGGCGAGACTCTTAATCATTCGGATTTGAAGGCAAAAATTTTCTGAATTGCCATATTTGGCTGTCAGTTTCATTTTCTGTACTTGTCTCCAAATATTTTGTCCGAAATGGAACAGACAACCTCTAAAATCAGTCATTGGAAAAAAATCTTTTGCTGCCAGATAAATAGCTTTTTTAAAATCAGTGATTATTCTCTTTGGTGCAATAACAATATTAAAATCACTGGCTATTTTATGCAATTCATGAAAAAACTCCTAGTAGCATTCTTTACTTTTTTTTGTCATTAAACAAAAAACCAGTGGCACGATGTTTTCTTCAATTTTTCCATGGATGGTAAACAATTGTCTCATGAGAGACGGCACAACATAAAAAGTCCCGTCCATTAACCAACATGTAGCTTCTCCTAAATATTTGAGAGATGTTTTCGTACCGAGAATTATTATATGTTCTCCATTAAATTCTTTCTCTGAAAGAACAAATAGTTCTTCTTCCAGAAAGCGTAAATCTTGCGGTATATTAATGTCCAAAATGGAAGTAGGTTGTCTAATCCCTGTCGATCTGATTTTAGTTATTTTAGCCTTCTGCGCCTGTTTACTAGGTAAATATACTCGGCTGCTCGGTTCACATTTTACAACAGAATTCCGAATTATTTGTGATGGTAGCAATGTCGTATTTTTAGCCATATTTTTTATGTTTTCGTTGGCTAAATATATATTTCGTCTAAAACCCTGTGGATCATGCGAATGATCTAAAGGATTTACCATTATTTTATGGAGTAATTTACAAATTTTTGTTTGCACTTTACTTTTACAACAATATTTAATTCTGGTAGCACACCTCCATTTAAATAGTCCTTCTTTCTGCGAATCGAGGTAATATTGATATCCA
Source organism: Tipula vernalis (assembly GCA_958295665.1). Lineage (NCBI taxonomy): Eukaryota > Metazoa > Arthropoda > Insecta > Diptera > Tipulidae > Tipula > Tipula vernalis. The sequence goes on from OY282559.1 coordinate 188,909,255, forward strand.
TTTATAAATAGATTTTGCTTGCCTTTGTTCGTTGTTACTAAATTAATTTCCATATTACCAATAATACACGTCTAGATTTAATTATAAATAAATTGTGTTGTATAATTTTTAAAAAATACTTTCGGCTCCAAATCAATACTATTTTGAATTTTGTAGATAATTAACTTTGATGCTCAAAATTGAAATACTGTTCTAAATAATAAAAAGAACAACGTGTTTTTATTCAAAACAATTACCGCAATTGCAATTCTAAAGATAACGATTAATATGTACAAACTTGTTCTTTTAATCCATATAATCATTAATTATTAAAACTGATTTTGTTTGAATTTGAAACTGTTTATTGCAACTGTTTAACCAATTTAAGTACAAAATAATAAAATATAAATAAAAAATTTAAGTGTAAAACATTCATTCAATGAATATTCAATACGAAAATAAATACAAAATTCCATTTTATGCCCATCGAAATATAAAAGGCGCGCGCCTTTTATATTTCGATGGGCATAAAATGGAATTTTGGAATTTTGTATAGGAATTTTGTTTTTTTGGAATTTTATGTTTGGAATTTATTTTTTTGGAATTTTGATTTTTGGAATTTTGTTTTTTGGAATTATAGTTTTGGAATTTTCTTTTTGGAATTTTGATTTTGGACAGTCATACCCAACCCGTTAGATTGTGCTGTATTGTGCTAACCTATTTCCTATATATTGTACTAATAATTTACTAAATATCGATCGCATTGGTTTCTACAACCGGGTTGAGTCTGTCCCAACTAATAATCCTATCCTATCCTTCGGTTTTGTTATATGGGTACGGGCGTACGGCATGTGCCCGGGAGATCCTGCTATAATGCTTGGTCGTTCACTAACAATCAATCAATTGAAAAAAATAATTGATCATAACATTTTATAGATTTTTTGCTCATCAGCAAAAAACTAGTGGTACTGTTCTTGCTTCGGCAGAACATATACTAAAATTGGAACGATACAGAGAAGATTAGCATGGAATATGCGCAAGGATGACACGCAAAATCGTGAAGCGTTCCACATTTTTAGTGTAATAATAATTGAAGTGAATTTTTGGAAAATGTAATCCACCGGGATGCATTTATCTGGCAATGTTTTATATTTATAGATAAAGAAATCAAAATTATTGATTTTTGGTTTAAGTGCATGATTTTAACTTTAGTGAGATTGTACAAGAAATTCAATTTCAATTTTAATTATTAAAATCTAATAATCGAATAGAATTAAAATAAATTTTAACTTAAATAGACATACGTCGTAGTTAATTTCATATTTGAGTTTATTTTTACGCATACTTATATGCGTTCTTGAGTATGTAGTTTATATACAATCGACAAAAATATATACTTGAAACATGATATATAACAAAACCAACAACAGGTTTTGTGCAGCCGTCTCGTTCGCTCTTTGTATAGATTCTCTCAAGAAATGTACTATGTTTATATTGTTGTTGGTTTTTGTCTTGTAATATGCGAACAACAATAGAATTAGTGATGGGCTAAATCGATCTTTTTTGTTGAAAAACATATGAGAAAATAAACAAAACAGAACGAAAAAGATCGATTTTGCACATCACTAAATAGAATAAAGAAATTTTTTGTTGGTTTGGTATAGTCGTCACAAATATTTTCCTGTTTAGTAGTATTTGTATATTAGGAATAATATTAGGAAAACACTGAAAACATGATAGGTATCCTGCTACGCACATGAAAGATGGTAAAAATATTTACCTTCAATGTGTGTTGGTGGTTTAGTATATAAGATTATATTATTTGTACAAGGCCAGCACTGATGTAATACTATGGGCCTGTTTACACAGAATGTAAGAAACATTTAATCGCTTGTGGTTGAAAGTGTTGGTGCGAAAATAGAATAAAAATACTCTCATCTAACCAATCCCAAATTCCCAATTAGTTTTTTTCATTATTAACATACCCAATTTTCTTTCCACAATTCGTTTGTTTTGTTTTATCTACAATTTGTATGTTTTTCTCACTCATTTATATAATCTGTCAATCACCGATACTTTCATGTATAAGCGCAAAATAAATTTATAATATTGCTGACAATCGGGCTTGTGGTGCATTGGTGTTGGTTTTGTATTTGTATGCTGCTGTTATTTTTTCGCTCTGTGAGTTTTAGTATTCATGGAACAAATATGGTGGGCTTGATAAAACATGAATATACAGGTTCAATGAAGTTTAAGTGTATTCGACTCAAATAGAATTCTTATACTTCGTATAATCGAATGGGTTTGAGTCAAATTGGAATCCGTCTTATACAATTCATTGAAAATAGTATATTTATTTATGATTAATAATTTTTTTTACAGGGTATTACAAACTGCATCAAATTGATTTTAAATTAATCTAATTTAATATTATAAAATTATAAACTAACTAAATATATAAATAAAATGCTAATTTCGAAATGATGATTTGAGTTGAGTTAAGATTTGGTTTTCAACACATAATGACGTATTCATTTATGTGTAAATAATTTAGTGGCAGGGTAATATGTACGAGAAATGAGATAAAGTTTTATGGATATATTTAGATTTATTTAAGAGTATATTTAGGTATGATTTATTTTTTACAGGGTATTATAAACTACATTAAATTATATTTAATTAATTTTATTAATATTATAAGTTTATAAATTAACTAAGTTAGATAATTAAATACTAATTTTGAAATATTAATTTTAAGTTGAGTTGTGATTTGGTTTGCAACACATAATGACGTATTTATTTATGCATGCCAAACAAATGTGAACAGTGGAACTAGATAAAGGCAAATTGTGATGCTAAATGTTTTGAACTTAATTGATTAATTAAATTAATGGATTTATTTGAGTTTAGGTTGCAGTTTTCACATACAAACGTCAATTTTACTGATATGGTACACAGATAAAATTTGTAAGAGAATAATGTTTAAGGTTTGTTCCACTGTTTTATTATTTTACTTACTTTGCATGCTTGATTTTGCAGGGTAATATGCCTATAAACGGAGTTAAGTTTTGTGGAGTAGATAAGTAATAAATTTCGTATATATTGATTTTTGTTTATCTTAATTATGTCAACAAGATTATGTAGCTGTTATAAATTATACTTAATTATATATAATTGTTAGATCGTCTCCGTGCTACAGAAATACTGGTGAATTATCGCTCCCGGCCAGGGTTGGACATGGAGCTGTCACATTTATGGAGTGTCGGAGGTGGTTGAGCTTTCTTTGTTGTAATGGTGCTTCGATGTCCTCAATGGAAAGCATTCACCTGTGTCATAAAGTTGCTGTGACAAATCAATTCCTCTAGAATTTTTAGCCTTGAATTGGGAAGTCTCCATATTTGTTTTCATAAAATGTTGATTTGTTTTTGTAATGTGTAATATATTCTGTTTTATCCATTAATATATTTTAATAAATTTAGTTTTAAAATACTTAAAGGGATTTCTTTTTAATTTTTTTAATTTACTAATAATTATTTTTCAGAATAAACATAGTTCTAGAATTAATCATTATTCTAGGTGATTTGGCGTCTACTGGAGGGGGGGATCAAAGTTGAGTAGAGTAATCTACCAGCTCCGTAACCTTTCGGTAGGGTGCACATTACGCGAGCTGTTCTGGTCATGTTTTAGGCAGCTGGCGTGATGGGTACAATTGTGGAAGGGGTAACCTGGTCACAATTCGCAAGTGTACGTACTGCCTCCTCGTGGCAATCACTGGTAACTGAGGCCCTTTGGTACTTCTGATCATTTGGCACAGGCTAAAGTACGGCGCTAAAGGAGAAACCCTTGATAAAAAACCCTAATCTAAGGTGGAACAGCATATGCCGATGGATGAATGGCTGATAGGTTAATCAGTCCAAAGTATGCGGACTCTGGATACCAGGCGCCCTCCAGTTTTATTTAGCCTTCCTGTGGTAAAACTGGGTGTCCCACAGGCGACTCTCTTTTCCCAGCAACTCGTGGGAATAAAATGTCTAAACAAGTAAAAAATAATAAGGATGATGACGCTCCTAAAGCGTCATATACCAGCGATAGTTCCGCGGTGGTGTTCGAGGGCCTCGGTCCTCTTTCCGCTGTGGGACTCTCGATGAGTGGTCTATCGGATGGGGAGCTCCGTTCGGGGATTGAGAAATTAGTTCTCAACTCCGACATGGACACCTCAGGAGATGAGAACTCGAACCCCGTAAGTGGGGGTATCGCCTCTGTGAAAGCAGGGGGGAGCAAAGTCGTCGGGGAGGACCCGAAAGGAACTGTCAGCAGCACTGACAAACCTTCCGCGGCTCCTCGCGTGAAAATGTGTGGGGCCGCGAAGAAGCGGTACAGGAGGCTTCTTGCTGAGGGCAAACCGCCCGGAAGCGAGACAAGGCTTCTGGCGATGCGGCCACAAAGGGAGTCTTGTGCTCCCGCAGAGGCCCCACCGTCAAAGAGGATCCGCTCGGATGAGGGTACTCCACCGGCACAAAAGAAGGCCAGGGGAGAAGAATCTGTCCCGACGGTCTCGGGTTCTGCGGTCCGGTCTGGACTTACCTTCAGGCAGGCTGCGGAGTCGGAGATAGTTGGGATCTTGCCCACTGGTTTTCCAGAGGTTGTCCTCACTGGAGAGCAGCTAAAGGCTGTCCAGGAGGGCATCCTAGATAAGGTGCTAGAGCAGGAGGCCAAGGAGCTTAAACCCAAGTTCCTTGGCAGTCAGCTTCGGCCTGGTTGGCTGGTACTAACCTGTGCTGACCGGGCCACTGTTCAGTGGCTCAGGGGTTCCGCGGGGGAAGGCCTCACAAGGACTTCCCCCGTGCAAGCCACTGGTTAGGCCTGGAGGCTCTCAGGCAGCGGGGGCCAGCAGAACGGCGATGGAGGACACTGGTCAGCCATCGGCCGGACAAAGAATGCATGCGGGTGGTAGCGGTGCTGAAAAGGAGGCTGAGCAGGGCCTTCAGAAGGGGCCTTCGGTAAAGTGAAGGCACACATCGCCTGCCTGCAGATAAACCTGCATCATGCAAAGGCGTCTTCGGACGTCCTTTGTCGCAGGTTTATCTGCCAAAACATTGGCATGGCTCTAATCCAGGAGCCATGGGTGATTGGTAACCAGATTAGAGGTATACCAAATCAAGTGGGTAAGTTAGTTTATCATAACGGAACTCAGAGTCCAAGAGCGGCTGTGTTGGCCAGTTCGCAAATTAATTTTATTTCCATTTCAGAGTTCATCTCCAGGGACTTGGTTGCAGTAATGGTGGAGGTTCTGGGTGAAAGAGGCAAACAGGAGGCTATAATGGCCTCCGCCTACTTTCCTGGAGACTCAGAGTTAATACCTCCACTTGAAGTTAGGCGGCTCATAGCTCATTGCAAACGCAATGGGCTGGCCTACCTGATAGGATGCGATGCAAACGCGCACCACACGGTGTGGGGTAGCACGGACATCAATAACAGGGGTGAGTACCTTTTTGAATTTCTGATCTCAAATAATGTAGACATTGTCAATAGGGGAAGGAAACCTACTTTTATAAATGCGATTAGGCAAGAGGTCCTAGATCTGACACTTGCTAGTCCGCATTTTAGCGACTTGGTCAAAAACTGGCATGTGTCTGAAGAGGCCTCATTATCGGATCACTTGCACATCAGATTCGATTTGGCGGCTGAGACCATGCAGCGGCAGGAAATCAGAATTCCAAAACTGACCGACTGGGACTCTTATAGAGTCTCACTCGAATCAGAAATGCCCTCGGTTGTGGGGAACATAGAGTCTCCAGAGGGTTTGGAGATCTGTTCAAACCAGCTGCATAATTCTATACACTTGGCTTACGAGAACAGCTGCCCAGTTAAGCGAAGAGAGTCCACAAAGATGGTCCCTTGGTGGAACGGGACGCTGGGTAAACTGAGGAAAAAATCGAGAAGATTATTTAACAAGGCTAAACGCACCGGTGAATGGGGCGAGTATAAGATGGCCTTGACGGAATATAATCTCGAACTAAGGAGATCCAAAAGGGCTACCTGGAGGAATTTCTGTGAGGGAATCAATGAATTGCCCTCTGCAGCTCGTCTCCAGAAAGTCCTTTCCAGGGATCATTCAAATGGTTTAGGACTTCTCCAGAAGCAAGATGGGGGGTTCACTGAAAACCGGAAGGAAACCTTAGAGGTACTGTTAGAGACCCACTTTCCGGATTCAGTAGTGGTAGGAGCCCAAGAGGACTCATATTATCCTTCGAGTGAGGTGGCCTATTCGCCTCACAGTAGGATCTGGAGTCTCTCTGGGAAAATTTTCACACCCAGCAAGGTTCGATGGGCTATTGGGTCTTTCAAACCTTTCAAATCCGCTGGAGGGGATGGTATCTTTCCAGCTTTACTTCAAAAAGGAATTGAGGAAATACTCCCCAGCTTGATCCAGATGTTTCGGGCAAGTTATGCTTTTAACTATATTCCGAAACTGTGGAGGAAAGTAAATGTGGTCTTTATACCAAAGGGCGGGGGTCGTCCAGACACCCAGGCCAGGGCATATCGGCCAATTAGCCTCACATCGTTTCTTTTGAAGACGATGGAAAAAATCCTGGACTATCAAATAAGAAGTGAGGTCCTTGGAAAGAATCCGCTGCATCGGGACCAGTTTGCGTATCAAACTGGTAAATCCACGGTTATGGCCCTTAGCGGGCTAGTCACGAGGATTGAAAAAGCAGTGACATATAAAGAAATTGCCCTTTGTGCCTTTGTGGACATTGAGGGGGCGTTTGATAATACCTCCTATGGATCTATAGAGAGGGCAGCAATGGGAAAATGGGTTCCACTTTCCACAATTAGGTGGATCCGTTCCATGCTGGAACATCGTGAGATTACTGCCAGACTAGGTGGCGAATCAGTAACCATCAAGGCCGTAAAGGGCTGTCCCCAAGGAGGGGTATTATCTCCTCTTTTGTGGTCATTGGTTATTGACAGACTACTGGTCCTTCTGAGTAGCCATGGGTTTGATGTCCAGGGCTATGCGGATGATGTGGCTATCATAATCAGAGGCAAGTTTGATGAGGTCATTTCTGATCGCATGCAAAATGCACTCAATATAATATGGCAGTGGTGTTACCAGGAAGGACTCAGTGTCAATCCAAGCAAAACTGTCATTGTTCCTTTTACGAGGAGGACAAAGCTTGCGCTTACAGCTCCCTCGTTAAACGGTACTACTATTCCTTTTTCCAGCGAGGTTAAATATCTAGGGGTTATCCTAGATCAAAGACTGAACTGGAACCAACATTTGTTGAAAGTTCAAAATAGAGCCATCAAGGCTCTCTGGGCCTGTCAAAGACTCTATGGGCGTACTTAGGGACTACAACCAAAAATGATCTACTGGTCATTTCTTACAATCATTAGGCCTATGGTCACCTACGCATCGGTTGTATGGTGGCCTAAAACTGAGCAGAAGACAACGCAAACCTTATTGAATAAGGTTCAGCGTGTAGCCTGCATCGGTGTTACGGGCTCAATGAAGTCGTGTCCAACCGCGGGGGTGGAGACACTTCTAGGACTGACACCGTTACACCTGCATATTAAAAAGGACGCTGCAAGTATGGCCCTGAAAATGCAGGCGGACGGAAATATCAAACCACGCAATATGGTGGGTCATCTGGAAATCCTTAAGGAATTTCAGACAGACCCTACCATAGGAATGCCTTCCGACTGTATGCCAGCTAAACTGGACTTCCACAAACCATTCTGTGTTAGGTTACCTGACCGGGATGTGTGGAGGGCAGGTGGACCATCATTTGAGCGAGGGTCCATGGTATGGTTTACAGATGGATCAAAAACGGAAGATGGGGCGGGGATAGGAATACACGGGAGTGGCACTACCCTCTCGAAGTCCTTGGGTACCAATGCCACCGTTTTTCAAGCAGAAGTACATGCTATAGAACTTTGCGCTAGGTTAGGCATAGCAAAAGGCCTAAACGATGCAAAGATTTATATTGTATCAGACAGCCAATCAGCCTTAAAAGCTCTTAGGTCTTGTACCGTTGAGTCAAGGCTGGTATGGGATTGTCTGAAGGTTATTAAACATCTGGCAGGCTCAAATAAGGTAACACTTATGTGGGTGCCAGGTCATACTGGAATCGAAGGAAACGAGGCAGCTGATGGCCTCGCCCGTGAGGGTTCTGTCTCTCCATTTTTTGGACCAGAACCCTTCTGCGGTGTCACTAAGGGACACCTTAGAGCAGCGGTAAAACGCTGGGAGGATGTTCAAAAGTCCTCCTACTGGCGCAGAATTCCAGGTTTACGGCAGGCGAAGAAATTTATATCACCTTCGTCTGTCAGGGTTAAGGAGTGTCTTGAACTTAGAAAACCTGAGTTGAGGCTGCTTACTGGCTTCCTCACAGGTCATGTCCCCTTAAGGTATCACCTTAAGAAGATGGGCCTAAGTACGACAGATGGATGCCGCTTCTGCGGTCTGGAAGCGGAATCAGCGGAACATGTTCTGTGCCATTGCCCAGCCATTTTCCAGCAAAGACTGCAACATCTAGGAGGGAGAACAATGAGCCCGGATAGTATGTATCTTGTACCGGCCAGTAGTATTGTCAGATTCATTAAGAGCCTGAATATTGACTGGACGGATAATTAAGTAGGGTCCAGCACAATAGATCTTTTAGGTCGCGGTGCGAGGTGGCTTATCGCCCACATGGCCCTCCAGTAAATAAATAAATAAATAATCATTATTCTAGGGATCAAAATTAATCCCGAATTTCAAATTTAAATTTTAGTTTGAATCAACCCTCCAGGATTAACAAGTAGTGAATAAGCTGTAGTTTAGAAATTGTGTTGTCCTGTGCTAACTATTTTTACTATATAATTAGTAACAATTTACTCTTATCCTTCGGCTGGGGATGGATAAATGGGTGTACGATTTGTGCTCGGGAATACTGAAGATCCGGTTATAATAATTATTCATTTAAGTAATAAAATTTGTTATTATGTTTATTAATTAAATTTAGTTTTCAGAGTTGTCTGGGAATTTGTATGTTAATTTTATTTGTTGATTCTTAATATACTTATAGTACCTAATTGAATTATTGAATTATTAATAAATCTAGGTATTGTGGTGCTGTAATATTATCATTTAAATCATTTTATATAAACTTTTATAAAATAATTGAATTGATAATTATATATTTTCTTTTCTGGATCGGTAGGAAATTGATGATTAGTTTTAAGTAAAATTTAAGCGGTTTAAACGGTTTAATGTTTATATTAATTCTTGTTGCAGTAAGTAATAATTTTTAATTGGATATAAAAGGACCATTAATAAGGAAATAAGCGCTGTTATTTTAAATTTGTATTAATTATTTTATCAGGTAAATTAATAAAAGACGGACAAGGGTGAAATTACAACATTAATAATTTTTTAAGCCCTGGTTTAGATTTAGGATTTAGTGAGTCCTGAGTATCCGGCCCTAGATTGCAGAGAAATGGTTATCTAATAATGTAGTTAGATTGTACTTCTTATGCTAACCTATTTATTATATATTGTACTAATAATTTACTAACTATCAATCGCATTGATGTCTGTAACCGGGTCGAGTCTGTCCCAACTAATAATCCTATCCAATCCTTCGGTTTTGTTGTATGTGAACGGGTGTACGCATGTGCCCGGGAGTTCGGGAGATCCTGCTATTATGCTTGGTCGTACACTCATAATCAATCATAAAAGTTTAATTTCAACTTTATTTTATTTAATTTTATCTTTATTTTGTTATAATGATGTTTTTTATAATACAGTATAATCCGTTTATACCAAACCATGTATATAACGAACAAACGCTTATAATGATCATATGGTTTTGTCATATAGTTGTGTGCCTTGAATTTGCACGAACACTTATTTTTTCTTATACACTGTAAACAAAGAACTACGTTTATAAACGTAAACGAATATTTGATTAAAATGAACAGCCGGCTATAGGGAACAAAATTATGTCCCATGAGTGTTTGCTATAAGCGAATTCTACTGTATAGTATAATTATAATTTTAGCTTAGTAATTTTAGATTTTCTTAAATATTTTATCAGGTTAATTATTGAAAGGCGAACATTGGGAAATTACAACATTAATAATTTTTAATTTAGGTGAGTATCCGGCCCTGGATTCCAGAGAAGTGATCATCTAAAAATGTAGTTAGATTGTGTTGTCTTTTGTGCCGTTAATTTACTAACTATCGATCGCATTGGTGTCTGTAACCGGGTCGAGTCTGTCCCTACTAATAATCCTATCCTACCCTTCGGTTTTGTTGTGTGTAAACGGGTGTACGGTGCCCGGGAGTCCGGGAGACTTGCTATAATGCTTGGCCGTACACTCACAATCAATCAATCAGCAAAAAACTAGTGGTACTATTTTCCCTTCAACGTTATCATGTATAGAAAACAGTTGTCGCTTGTCGCATTATGGAAGGAACTACATCGAAAGTTTCATCCATAATCCAATACCTGCATTCTGAAAGAAGCGTTAAAGAGGATTTGGTGCCTAGCAAAATAATTTTGTCTCGCTCGCAAACATCTTCACTTAATACAAATAACTCCCGTTCGAGATATCGAAGTTGTTGGGGAATATCAATTTATTCCAAACTACTGGGCTCATTCGTGACACCAGCACGTGCACGATGCATTTTTTTTGTTTTTGCCTCTTTGCTAGGCAGGTATAAACGTGAATGACTAGATGTAGGAACAATTGCCTCTGTGATTATACACGACGGTGATAGGTCAGTATTTTTAGACCTAGATTTTATATTTTGGTTGGTTTCTGCAATGATTTTTTCATTGGTGCTAGGTGCATGGTAATGTGCGGAAGGTGGTTTAATCACTTGATGTTTATTATTTACTAAACAGGTTACTACACGCACATTACAAAAACACTTCTGTTGCTGGCTGCATTTTCAATTAAATGTTTTTTTTTTTTGGTTTTTCGGCCTAAGTGATAATTAAACCCGTCGATAAATAATTTATCTTTGCCTTTATTGGACACTACCGTAGTAATATTCAATTCTAGAAAGTAATACAGCTTAGTTTTAATACAAAATACTATAAAAAATAAATTATAATAATAAATGATTTTACGATGGTTTGTACATAATCTTTATTTTAAATCAGGGAACTTTGATTTCATTTTACTGTTCTTGTATTGCCGCTTGCAATTATCACAATACTGTATAACTGAATCACAACTGATTTGTTATCGAGCGCGCGATTCGATAAATGTCCGGAAAAATATTATGCAAGATTTTGTAACGCAAAATTTTTTAATGCAATATTTTGTAATTGCAATATTTCGTAATGCAAGATTTTGTATGCAACATTTTGTAATGTAAGATTATATACCCAACCCTAATTTTACACATACATAGAAAATTAATTCCATTGAAACCTCGTCTAAACGACGATTGGTTTTTTGAAAGCAGAGAAACGTTAAAGCAAGAAACCAAATGTGAACACAGTGAATTTGTTGACCAAAATTTAATTCGAATTATTTTGAGTTTATTTTTTTCTCCAAGAAAATAGCCAATTTGATTTAATTGACAAAAGCCAAACTTTCGAAATAAAATATAAATTTAATACGTATTACGGCTCTGGTGGCAGGTATCATAGCCAAGAATTAGAATTATTTTTAATTAAACCCAATTTTTTTTTTGGGTTAATGTTATTCTTGCGGGAATTTATCGTATGCAATTGTTGTTGTAAATTTGTCAAGGAAATACGAAAGATATACTCAAAAAACACGAAAGACATTAAACAAATGTCATAATACTCATGTTGTTTTGTTCGCGACGCATCGCCGGTCGCCCGTAATTCGCTCTTTTTATTTTTTTCATCAGCGAAAAAAAAAGGACTCTTGTTTCTACTCTTGATCATGACGCTTCGTCAGAAAAATTTAATTAATCAACAAAATTACATATAATAAATAAAATAATCATTGTGAATCGATGGCGATTATGTTAATATTGTGTGTGTGTGTGTGTGTGTGTGTGTGTGTGTGTGTGTGTATGTGTGTGTGTGTGTGTGTGTGTGTGTGTGTGTGTGTGTGTGTGTGTGTGTGTGTGTGTGTGTGTGTGTGTGTGTGTGTGTGTGTGTGTGTGTGTGTGTGTGTGTGTGTGTGTGTGTGTGTGTGTGTGTGTGTGTGTGTGTGTGTGTGTGTGTGTGTGTGTGTGTGTGTGTGTGTGTGTGTGTGTGTGTGTGTGTGTGTGTGTGTGTGTGTGTGTGTGTGTGTGTGTGTGTGTGTGTGTGTGTGTGTGTGTGTGTGTGTGTGTGTGTGTGTGTGTGTGTGTGTGTATGTGTGTGTGTGTGTGTGTGTGTGTGTGTGTGTGTGTGTGTGTGTGTGTGTGTGTGTGTGTGTGTGTGTGTGTGTGTGTGTGTGTGTGTGTGTGTGTGTGTGTGTGTGTGTGTGTGTGTGTGTGTGTGTGTTCAATTAAAATAGATTGAAGCGAATTTAATTATAAATCATATACGTGGTGGGATTTATCCCCAACATAAATTTAAATAAAAAAGTTTTATGCTTTTAATTAAATATGGTCACATAGAATTGTATTGTGTGACCGCTACATACAAAATTTGGTTTATAGTTTTTCCGTTTGATACAATTGCGTGCCTTGTGAATTAGTGAGCGGAATAATGATATCTTACAAAATGTATAACGGCGATGCGCGATAAAGTCTTACTTATTGGGAAACATACAACCGACAAAAAGATAGTTGGTACCTTATTGAAGAAAGCAGATACCACTGAAGAAGAGTAACAGATACCACTGAAATTTGTAGGTATTTTGGACGCTACGTGATACATTACCTTTACATTTTTGTTTATCCTATAGTGTTTTGCAATTAACTCGAGGTATTTTTGATATAATACACACAATCGAGTGATAATAAGCAAACAGTATTTTATAAAATTTGGATCCATTTTAATTTTACTAATTTACTAATTAAATTCGAATTATTTCTTCACAACCGTGTCAAATATTAGGAAACATATAAACGTTAAAATTTTAACCATCTTGAAATCCGCACAGCAAAACGGTTAAAAAATTTGGTAAATTTACAAAATTCCATGTAAAAATTGCTACTCATGTTACGTTGGAGAAACAAGTAAGACCAAAATTTAAAGAGTAAATCGACATAAAAAAGACGGGAGCAATGTTAAAAATTCCCGGACAGAACACATTCACATTACAGAAGAGCTTTGGTTAAACATGCTTTTGAAAATAAGCATGATTTCAATTTTGATAATTCGGTTACAATCGATTACAAAAAAAAAGAAAAGAAACGATGGTTCAAGGAAGCTTGCCATATACATATGGACATCAAATTATAAAGTAGATATAAACAGGTTACAAGCAAATTATAAAAATATTATTCAGAGTTACCTACGTGTTGATTTGGTATATATGTACATAGTTTCTAACTCATTTGGTTCCATAAACTGTTCAAATAAAATGTTTTTCCTTTATTGCCATTTAAAAAAAAAAAAAAATTGAATGGTTTTGTTGTAAAAGAGTTAGTGCCTTTTTAAAAAATAAGAATAATTTGTAAACATTGTATGTTTGTTGATTGTTTATTGTATAAATGTAAATAATTTTTAAAAAACTTGTCAATAGTCTGCTTGAAAATGATGTACAACATCGAAAATTTGGGAAGATAAACATTTTAATATACAAAAAAGTAGATTGGTCAATAATTCAGCCGTAAAAAATTCATTAAAAATACAAGAAGACCAACGAATAATATTACTAAAGTATTTGTGGTGTCTACGAGATTATACAACATGCTCAATCTTATTGTGATTAAATTTTATTCAAAATTGAATTTACGTTCGAATCTTGTCTAAACTATTTTACTTAGGCATGCAAGTTCACTTTTTGTGCACTTTGTTTTGCAACCACTCACCCAGATATCATGAAGCTTCAAGCTATAGATATCTAGCCAATATTGGCGTAGGTAAAAAACTCGTAGGCTATTCTGTTACGACTGGAGTAAATAAATTAAATTATTGTGGTTCAAGCAACGGCACGGCACATAGCCCATATTCTGTAGCAGTTTGTAATTTAAATTGGTATTCCGATATAAGCGATGAATATAGGTATAAGCGATACATATTTTTGTTTTTTTTTTATTTTTTAAGCGGGAAGTCTTCATCAATAGATTTAAATGTAAATCTGTGATTTCTCTTCAAAAATATGAAAGCATCATAGCTGTTCCAAAAATTTCTATGTATTCTAATATTTTATTTAAATATAATTAAGTGTTAATTTAAAGTTTAAAAAATGCAATAATCGTTTTTTTTTGTTGTTGGTGATGAGTAAAGTTTCATGGTGGATCATATAGCTTTCAAAGTATTTTTTTTTTTTGCAAAATGTTTCTTTTCCTTGAACTTGTAATTTATTTGTAATTAATTAACCGACGATGTTAGATTTTCGTATTTTTTACTTTTGTTTACAATGCTCCGCACCTTCTTTAATTAGAGCAGCGGCATTCTCTCATACGCTAATAAACCAGTTTTTTTTATAAAACTCGAATATTGCCTTACAAGATGGAGAATTACAATTTGTTTAAAAAACAAAAAGCTAATTTGCAGATAATCTGTCATAAATAAAAATTTCCAAAAACTCTAAAAGATTCAATATCACGTTAAACATAGTACACTAACGATCAAATATTTTTTAGAAAGTTTGGATGACGCCTAACAACATGCAAAAATAAAATTTGCGTAAAACAAAAACCTAATTATAGAAGTTAGCTTTATTTTATAGAAGTTTACTTTGCCGAAATCTGTTGCATAAAAACAAACAAAAACGAAATTTGAAGAAGGAGGTCGATGACACTAGCATAACTGCAAAGAAATAACATGTACGATTGGTGGACCAAGGAGTTAGAAAAACATTCCATTCGTAATTAGTTTGGTTACGTGCGAGCAGCCGTTATTGGTTCAGAATTCAAAAACGACCTTTGGCTCGTCACAGAGAAATTATTACCACTAGTCAACGCATTCAAAATCATCAAAAACATGAAAACTATACAAAACTTCCTCTCCTATTCACTGGAAGCCTTGATTGACTCAGGGAGGATAACGAGTAGTTATCGAATTCATGAAAGATGAACCCGATCTATAGGTCGCTTCTTCAACAAGCGCCTACTACTACTCAAGAGCGACATACTTCTCATACCACAAGTCATAGCTAATCATTAGTTCATTACAGATATATAAAGGCCTACAAAAATGGTGCAAAATGAATGAGCCACCACCAGTCAATAGCACTTTTCTAGGCTACTTTGATTTACAGCTATTGTTTCCAATATGTGGTTTTCGATTCGCATTTTATTCACTCCCGGGATTCCATAATCGAGCTGAATTTTCCCTTTTAAATAAGTCACATTTTGCTAGATACTAAATTAACTTATCATACTTCGATACTTATCATCGATTGGAAAAAAAAGGAATATTTTTTATCGAAATATCACGGACGGCCGGTGGTGGTATGATGGCGCAAATTCATATTATAGACTTCTTGACCTTGAATTCACAAAACAAAATGGTTGCATTGCTACAATGAAATAAGGTTCGAGACATTAACGCCCGAAAAAATGTAGGCCTTTAATTAGCAACTAAAGTGCATTAACGCCCGATTTTTTGGAGAACGTTTTTTCGCTTTTATGAAGAGAAATAAGAGCCTATATTTTTGAGAATGACGCCCTGACTATTAGAATCACTTTTTAATAAGAATTCTGATTTATTCTAGAAATCGGTGATTTAATTTTAAAATTAGAATGGAAATTTCGCTTTTTGCGAATTAAAGCACACATTTTTTTTTTACTTTAATGCCTCGGGCCTTATTTCATGACGCCGTCATATAAACGCCCAAATTAAGACTCGAAATATATAGGACCAGTTAAGATGACCCATAAAATTAAATGTTGGCAAAAAGGGGAACGGACATCGAAGTAATGACGTGACGCCACATTTACCCTGTTTGAATATTATTGCAAGTATCTGAAAGGCTTAACCGTCATCCAGCGACTCAGTAACAACTTTAAGTAAGAAAGCGATAGACTCAAAATATGTCCATGTTTCTGACGTCTTTAAGAGTTTTTCGTTTTATTTAGTTTATGTGTCACTTAAGAGAACAAAAATTAACACGCAAACTAACGGATATTGAAGGAATGCTTACATCAACATTTTTGCAGCGCACATTTCTATAAAATCATAAATGTTCTAGTCACGGTACAATTTCACTAATATATTTGTATAGGGTTCTACTAATGATTCGATGGATGATATGTCATGCTTCAAGAAAATAATTTCGTCAAATTCTTTAAGATTCCATTAATTTTATACTTTTATTTGCAACTTTTGTAGAAAAAAAAAGTCTGAAAGATCGTTTAAAATATAAAATTTGGGTTAAAGGCTACTCGTCTTTATTAAAGACTATGTATTTGCTAATATGAAAATAAAAAAAAGTCATTTTGAATTACTCTTAACCTTGAAAAACTTCAGTAAACCTGTTGAATGGTTAGAAGTGGAAAAACACGAGGTTATACGATCGAAACAACTGTGACACCAGTTATTAAGCAGTTACTTGTATAGAAGAAAATTCATTCCGTAATTTACCAGAATCTTCCACTCAGCCCACAAATGTTTGCATAAATGCCCTCGGCTCCATTATTTTTGAATGATACATAATTGTTATAATAAGTGAATTTAACTAATAAAATTAAAAAATTGTTCTGGGCTATGACATACCAGGAAAACTGACGTGTTTGCGGGAAACGCTTTACATTAAAAACAAAAACGTTATTTGGTCGTGCATTTTTTTCCCACAATTTTTAGATTTGGTGATGTGTCGTGAGGACATCACTTTTTTCGACAAAGCCATATAGAGTCGAGGGAAAGTTAACAACTTATAGAGTGAGGATCTTTGGTGATTATTAGTGTGGTTTTCGTAAAAATAGGTCACATGGTTTCCATCCAAATAGATCCATGCGCTTTTCGTCCAAATAGATCACCGATCACCAACTTTGATTCTGAGAATTTGGCTAGACAATCGTTATGAAAAGGACATCACTGTGCACAGTCTATTTGCAGACTTCCAACATAGACTTCGGAACATCTTGTCCTACGTGGAGTTATTGGTAAAATCGATCTCTATGTACCATATGTGCCAGCTTTTAATGAATGACTCGATGGCTAAGGTGCTTGGATTGCTCAATATTCAAGGACTACATCATTCGTCAGTTCAATTTGGCAAAGCGCAACTGCCTGTATTATCAATTAACCCAGCTTGTTGGGCAAAAGGCAAATTGCTTATCCACTGCTACAACTTCTGCGGCTGCCTACTTTGCTCCGATTCAACAGGAAGGATGCAAATTTTTTTTTTTGGGGCGCTTTAATTCTCCGGATTTTGTTTTTAATGTTACAACCCTTACAATATTATCGTTTTCTGGATGAACAGCTACAATCTTTCCTAATTTCCAGTGGGTTAACGGTACATCATCATCCTTGATGACAACAATATCTCTTATTTTGCCGTTCGCTTTTACTTTATGCCACTTTGCTATTTGCTGCAACGACGTTAAGTATTCGGCATAACATCGCTTGTGAAATTAGTGGGGTAGTCGCTGCATATTTTGCCATCTTTTGCTGAGGTTTACTTGCGTACTGGATACCTAGTTCTCTGGAATTATGGCCTCAATTTCTGCTAACAACGTTGTCCTCTCCTCCATGGTAAGTATGCTAGCTCCAATGGTTCTTTTTAAGTGAAATTTCATCGATCTAATGCACGTAAAATGCCACGTAATGAATTTACTTGAAAGAAAATAAGAACATTCATTAGATTGATTAATCATTTTGGAAATTTGTTTTGTCAATAATTTATTTGCACCGACAAAATTTGTGCCATTGTCGTAGTACAAACCGGTACAAACGCCTCTTCTGGAAATAAATCGCTTCAACGCAGCGAGAAATGATTCACTAGTCAAATCTCCCACTAGTTCCTCTTAGTTAGATGACCGGATATGGGCCTGTGAAGTCTACTCCAACCTTGAGGAAAGGTGTGATAATTTCAGACCTTGCAGCTGGTAGATCTGCCAAGATTAACACTTCTGTTTTCTCTTTTATTTTGGTGCAAACGACACATCGGGATATAATCCTACGGATTATTCGCTTGACTCCTAGAATCCAAAAGAGTTTCCTCAAATTCGCTAGCATTAATGATACATACTTCCTCAAATTAAAACCCTTCTCCTGAAGAACAGTATTAATTGATTGCTTTAGGTTAGGTTAGGTTGGAGTGGCTGCTTACGCACATTTAGACCAGTGACGGTCCATTGTGATACCACAGGATGTATCCCCTTTTACCCCTATTGGAACCATTTCGAGTTACTTATGTAGCGTAAGTCGTCCCGCACTTTAATGTTTTCGAGATCCGAGAGGCAGTCCATCCTGAACTTACCTAAGTGTTTGTGTCTTCTGAGAGCCAATGCTGGACACGAGCAAAGGAAGTAGACCAACGTCTCTTCCTCCTCTTCGTCCAAGCAGCTTCTGCAGAAGTCATTAGCCTCCAGACCCAGCCTTCTTGCATGTTCTCCAAAAAGGCAGTGTCCCGTGAGAATTCCTACGACCGTTCTTAATTCACGTCTGCGTAAGGATATTAATGATCTAGTTTGGCCAAACTTGTCTTGCAACTCTACAGGTGAGGGTGTTAGACCACCTTTCCCCCGCTGAGGATAGCGCCTGCTTCCCAAGTGCTTGTCTCAGCGCTGTGATAGGCCTCCCCAGACTTGCCCTTTCCGGTTGCAGCTGGAGAGTCGTACCATGCCTAGCAAGTTCATCTGCCCTGCAGTTCCCCATGACGCCCGAGTGACCTGGGACCCAGACTACCTGGATATTGAAATGCTCCCCCATCTCATTTAGAGATGAGTGACAACTCAACGCCACCCGTGACGCCAAAAACACCGATTCTAACGACCGGATCGCCGCTTGACTGTCCACATAGATTGTGATATCGTCTGAGGATAACACATTATGCTTCAACCACGTCATGACCTCCTCAATCGCTACGACTTCAGCTTGATACACGCTGCAGTAATCAGGGAGACGAATAGAAATATTTACATTTAATTTGTCACAGAATACTCCAGCTCCTACTTTGCCGTCTAGCTTGGAGCCATCTGTGAAGAATTGCAACGCTTCGGTTTCCGATAACGGTCTATCCCTCCAGGATTCCCTTGAAGGGAAGGAGGTCCGAAATCGCTTCTCGAAGCGTAGAGTAGGTTTAATTTAGTCAAGATTCGTCAGCTCATCCTTCAACGATCTGACAATAGTAGAGTGTCATATACTAAGACACCTCCACTGAGAGACGGCTGCAAGTCGTACAGCCGTATTTGCCGCCATCTGTTTGCCAAAAATGTCGACCGGAAGAAGGTGCAACATAACCTCTAATGCACTTGTCGGTGTCGACCTCAATGCCCCGCTAACAAGCATACAGGCCGTTCTTTGCACTCTCTCAATCTTACTTTTGTAAGTTACCTTGTCCAGAGCTGGCCACCAAACACCCACCCCGTACATGAGTCAGGTCTCACTACAGCGGTGTAGAGCCAGTGTACCAGCTCCGGCTTCAGACCCCATCTATGACCAATGGCGTTCCTACAGGAGTACAAAGCAATAGTAGCTTTGTTTATTCTCTCCAACATGTTGGGCTTCCAACTAAGCTTACTGTCCAAGATAATGCCCAGATATCTAGCTCTATCAGTAAAAGCAAGTCTCGTGCCATTTAAGGTAGGAGGGACAACTACCGGGATTTTGTATTTTTTAGTAAAGAGTACCAGCTCTGTCTTGGACGGGTTAATACCAAGTCCACATTTGCCAGCCCATTTCGTAACGATGGTAAGCGCATTCTGCATTACGTCTACAATCGTGCCCAGGAATTTCCCGGTAACAGCTAAAGCTACGTCATCTGCGTACGCGATAACTTCAATACCCTCTCTCTCCAATTCAGGTAGTAACCCGTTTACCACTATGTTCCAGAGAAGAGGAGACAGAACCCCCCCCCTGCGGAGTTCCCCTAGTTACTCGCCTCTTGATGGTGGTGTCCCCCAACTTCGAGCTAACAATCCTGCTTCCCAGCATATAATGATTAACCCTATCAGAGGAACGTCCTCCTCCAAAAATGACAATCCCTCCTTGATTGCCTCTGCTTTCACATTATTAAAGGCACCTTCTATATCCAGGAAGGCCACCAAAGAGAATTCCTTCGAATTAATCGATTTCTCAATCGTAGACACCAAGGCGTGCAGAGCAGTGTCCACAGATCTACCATTTGTGTACGCATGCTGGGACGATGCCCACTTCCTGGCACCTATTTTATCTCTGATATATACATCCAGCAGCCTTTCCAAGGTTTTCAAAAGAAAGGATAATAGAGTTATTGGTCTTAGGTCCTTAGGATAGACATGTGAGCTTTTCCCCGCTTTCGGTATGAACACCACATTGACCTCCGTCCAGTACCTAGGAATATAGCCCAGCTTCAAACACCCTTTGAATATAGCTTCCAGGTAGGGAAGAATATTTACTGAGTTGTTTTGAAGTTCCGCTGGTATAATTTGATCCGGACCAGCCGATTTAAATGGTTTAAAACCCCTCAGTGCCCATAGGATCCGTTTCCTGGTTACGATATCCTCTGTGAACACTGACAGTGATTCCTGATGATTGCTACGCACCAACAGGTCTTCAAAGCTCCCAGGGAAGTGTGTCTCGAAGAGAAGCTCCAGAGATTCTCCACTAGAAGCTGTCCAAGATCCGTCCGGTTTTATCAAAAAACTGGGACTAGATATACTTTTGGAAAGAATCTTCCTAAGGCTGGAGGTTTCGGATACCTCTTCCATATTAACACAGAAGATTCTCCAAGACCTCCTTTGTGCCTTTCTTAATTCTTTCTTATAAATTCCGAGTTTCTCCTTATAGGAGTCCCAATCCTGAGCCTCCCTTGTATTTTTGGCTCTATTAAAGGCTGTTCTACAAGCCTTACGATAGGTTCCCAGTTCCCTGGACCACCATACCGGTTTTTGCCTACCCCTAGGCTTAGCCAGTGGGCAGGCAGCGCGAAAGGATCGGTTGTATGCGCTAGTAACGCTAGCCACCATGTCCTCCAGCTCCCCAACGGTCGTCGGGGGCGCTATAGCCCTCGTCGGTAACATTTCCTCCAATAATTCCCCATATTTGCTCCAGTTGGTCCTTCTAGGGTTCCTGAAGGCTTCCCGGGTAGCAGGGTGAATATCGAGGCTATAGGTTAAATATCGATGATCAGAAAAGGAGTGTTCCTTATCCACCCTCCAATTTTTAACCATATGCAGAATATTATTTGAGGCAAGGGTCACGTCTAGAACCTCCTGCCTGTAAATAGTAATAAATGTGGGTTAACGCCCAATATTACACACTGAAAGGTTAGTACTCATCAAATAATCAAATAGCGACTAACTCCTTTCATTAATGTCCGTGCTTCCCCAGATAGTGTGATGCGCATTACCATCAACTCCCAGTACCACACCTACCTTTGATTGTTCCGCTTTACGGATCAGCTCCTCCAGGTTATCCGGAGGAACCTCCTTGTCCCGGTCCATGTAGGCTGAAACTAGCGAGAATCTACAAGTGCCTACTTCCAGGCTAACTGCAGTAGTGTCACCATTGCTGTATTGAAAGAGAAGGAAAAGATTAATATTAATTTTCCCAAGAATACAAGATCTGATCTTCGAGACAGATCAGACTTACTAGAAGATATTATTTTATACCCCTTGGTTCTGAGGCCACAGATCCTGTTGTTGTTAATCCAAGGTTCTTGGATTAGTATCACATCCTCACCCGAACTAGTCAGCCTGAGGAGTAGAGCTGCCGAAGCAGCCTTAGAATGGTGAAGGTTAATTTGTGTTATCTTAATCATAACCATTTAACCTCTACCTATCTCTATGGTATATTCCTGCTACCGCAGGAATATTATTTCTCGGTATTTTGGGATGCGGCGGATCCGCCCGTCTCGCCACCCCTCATACCCTCTTTACAGGACTTGTCAGTGCCCCCCGTCTGGCCGGGCTGCCGACATTCTTCTCCATCGGTACACCAGCTCCTTCGCTTATGTGCCCCTCCTTAACCTTCAAGGAAGGCATTGCCCGACCGAGGTCGCCGGCTTCACTCTCCCCCATACCCTCAGCTTCTCCCCCCATGCTGCTGGTACCCCCTTCAGGCCTGGGCGGGTTGCCACCATCCTCCGGTTGGCCTCCCGTACGCGCTTCCGCCCCATCCTTTTTATAAACGTTGAGAGTAATTGACCCGAAACCGAAGTCAATTACTCCCTTCGTTTTGTGCAGGAGGGCAAGGGACTCCTTATTTATTACTATGATTGATAATTTCGAGCCCCCCTTCGCCTTCTTCTGCTTGACGATCTTCCAATTTCCGGTCGGAAGACTCGGGTTACTGGCCTGAATGATTTCCAAAGCCTCGTCAGGGCTAGCCGGTTCGGATGGCAGCCAGACACGTGCCCTCGGCCTGCTGGGAATTTCCTCCCGACTAATTGCCGCAAGCTTTGTCCCTGGCCACACCTCCCCTACTTTGGCTATAGCCTTTTTATATAGATCCACAGATCTAGAGTCCAAGCATGCAGTCATCTTCACACGCCCTTGATACCATCCCGCATCTCTGCAGGATGGGGGTGGTCCCGGATTTTCACCCAGGACCTTTAAAACGACAAGGTTGAGTGCATTATACACCAACCTCCATTTTTCGGCCGTGATGCTCCCATCTTGTTGACTTTCGTCAATGACGGCTAGCATCAACACATGCTCCCTCAGGACATCGCTGAACAGCTTTGCCCCTGAGTTGGAGCTCGGCTTCTTTTCAGTCACCAACTTGGCCCGCTTGCTGTTGACTACTTTAACTTCGTCCTGGGACCGCTGTCTTTTCGACACATGGTCCCTTTCCGAGCCTACGCAGCCCACAGTGCTCCTTGCCCAAGCTACTGATGTTCTTTGCTCTTCCGTAAGCTGCCCCTCGGGGGTCGCAGCCCACTTCTCGAGAATTCGGAATGCCGAGCGGCGATTCCTGTATCGCCTTTTCGCCGGAGGAATGTCTCTCGTCCCACTCCCCTGTGCTGCGTTGGTACTGCTAGCTCCCGGGACTTTTACCCTAGAGCCAACCACCTTTGCAACCTTAGAAGCCCCACCCGTCTGGTTCGAGGTACCTCCCTTGGCTGATACCGGCTTTTGAGGAGAACCGGTGCCCTTTGTTTTTTCGTTGTTCGATCATTCCATCTGATTCCCACGAGTATCGGAGAAATAAAGGGCCGCCTGCGCAGAGATCCGTATACGCAGGTAAGGCTAAATACAACTGGAGGTCGCCAGGTGTGTCCAGAGGGCTCCGTTAGCGACTGGGCTTTGTTAAATGGGCCCCCAGCCTAGTTGATCATCAGCACGGGTCGCTTAACACCTTAATCCAGCACCCCTTCCCTCCGCCCCCATTCTCTCCCCCTTTCACCTATTCACATGGAGAGCCCAATCCAATGGGATCCATTCCATTCCCCGGGTCACCCATTTATAGGTACCCCCACTCATCACCCGCGGAGACTCCGGAGGTGCAGAGAGGACGCGACGCCCAGTCCGCCGTGGTTATTGGTCGATGGTTTTCCTGCGCCATCTGTTCGCCCTTCCATGCTGAGCATCATAGGCACTCAGAATTTAATGAACTGAGGTTAACCACTCCCCAGTTCCCTGAGACTCTCCCACCAGCTGGACTGCGGTTGGGGACGGCTTATTTAATTCACCGCTAACCTACCTATCGATAGGTCGTCCACTATCCACCACCTGTGACCCCTCCCCGATAGCTGCAGTACGCCACGGGCCGATTGCTTGATTGCTTTAACTCCATGGCTTTGTCAACTGTATCAGCACCACACAGTAGATCATCAATGTGTCGTTGAGTATTACGTTTCCCGAATTTGGACTACTGTTAACATGTTGTTGACCAATATTTCTTATAACCCTAAAAAGCGGAGCTGACGATGTCCCATACGTTACAGTAAGTAGCTTGTAGTGGCGAATTGGTTCGGAAGCGTGATTTCTCCATACTATTCGCTGATAATTGGTGTCATTGCTGTTTATCCAAATCTGCCGATACATTTTTGCTACATCGGCTGCAAAGGCTACGGCATGCTCTCGAAATCTTAACAAAATTTTTGTCAACGACGATTGTACTGTCGGACCCACAACGAAACATTCATTTAGCGATACACCAGTGCAGGTCTTTGATGAAGCGTCAAACGCGACACGTAGCTTAGTGGTGGTACTAGATTTTTTACTACTCCATGATGAGGTAGGTAAACTCCAAACTCGCTCTTCTCTGATACTTCCAGTTCCTTCATGTGGCTCAAACTTTCATATTCCTGCATGAAACTTTTGGATTCCTTATACAAGCTGCTATTCACTTGAAATCGCCGATCCATGCTCTGCAGCCGTCGAACCGCGATGGATAACGGCTCCCCCACTCCAACTTATTTTGGTTAAATGGTAATTTTACAATATATTTGCCATCTTTTGCATTGACTCTGTGTTTCGTAAAATAATTTTCGCAAAATTCTTCTTCGTTGGTCACAATGTTTTTTGATTTAGTTTCCTCAACCTCCCAAAATCTTCTCCAATTTTCTTGGTTGTAATTTCTGCCACTGAAGTGCCTAATCCTGATACTCCGCCTAGATGACCTTTTCAAGGATTCCAACGCATCGCCTCTGCGCAACAAAAATTCAAATAGTTTTTCGACCGTCAGAGAATCTTTTTCAACCGTATGTTGTGCTTATTGCACCTTGCTTTCTTTATACAATTTGTGCACTATAATGTATTATTTGAATCACCGCTTTCAACCCTCGTAATACCACATCAGATGTACCAAGTAACCGTTTATTGTTGATGTGCTAATATTTGGGGGGGCTAATACTGGTTGATGTGCTAATATTTGGGTATTCGATAAACGCCCGAATGAAAGAAGTAACCTCATGTCTCTTACGATCATAGCGCTATTTTAATTTTTGCAACGCCGCAATGTAATTGGCCTCAATATTGGTCAGATGCCTCAACAAGCCAGAAGCTTCTCCTCTAAGCAAGCTTTTCAAGTATTGGAATTTCTGTACCGGAGATAATGAAGGTGAATCGTGTATGGTTGCGCTATATAAGTCGTAAAATGATTGCCACTCCGTATAATCTCCGGAAAAGGGTGGTACATTCGGCTTTGGCAAACGAACTTCTACGTTTACCGATTGAGTGAGATGCATATTATTGTTGAAACTTGCGTTAGACTTTAAAAAAGTTAATCCCTATTTGCGTATTAATATGTCGGTTCCTGATATTGATCCAACTCAAAAATTTGGTTTTCAATGGATGTGAACTCTTCTATTAACTTCTCTGCTTGTGCTATTTTCGCTCTGCATTCCTCTAATGAGATTTCATCAGGATTCTTCTTAATACTGTTTATTAGGAACGTCAACTTGCCCTTATTGACCGATCTCTCTGTTCCTTTAGTGCAAATAATTCAGAGAATAAGAACCTTCTAAAACACTGCGATTCGGTTAATTAATCTTAACACGCACAATACTATGATCACTTAGTCACTATGTTTAACTTCCACAATTTGATTGTTTGTATGAATGCGAACTGAAATTTATATATAATTAAAAATTTTTTTATTTAATTATTGATTTTTATTTTATTTATTTAAAATAGATTTCTTTCTATTTGGTGAAATTGTTTAAACGCGTCGCGGACAAAAAATGGCGAGTTACGTTAGTGTTCACCTGCACGTGGCTTGACAGTTTATCTATGAGATTTTGGTTAATATTTAGCAATCAAATAATTCACTAAATGTTCGTAGCTTTCACTATTTGTATTTGTCCTTTTAGTTTATACAGCAAAGCACTACTAATCATATGTACCAATTTTTGTTAGAATCTGAACGCAACCAAATCAATGTTTACAATTAATATAGAAATTATTCTAACAATTAATAAAAATATTTATGTTTTAAATTTTAGGATTCACTACGTAAAATGATTGATGGAGTATCTGATTTAGCTGCATTTATCATTTATTCTAAGCTAAACTGTAATTTACTAGAAAGGAGCTAATAAGTATAATTAATTTTTTCATTTCTAAATACAGCTATTAGGAAACCCTAACGATATTTCCATTAAGGATCGCAACTTCATCTCCCTGGAAAGATACTCTTCCCTTTGGAAATAACAGCCCAACAAATTAGTCTTCAGATCAACGAAATGAAGACTAAAATATATGACGCGCGTATTGTAAAACTGGCCCAGTTTTGGATGTCTGCAGTACAAGACATCCAAAAAAATTGCTGTATCTGAGTGTAAGATTTTCGAATAATTTTCAATCTAGTCAAACAGGGTGCCACGTGCATAATGCGAACGTATCACGAGATCAGAAACGATCTTGATAAAGTTGACATCAAAGATTTCATAACATCATCACGGCTAAGACAGCCTTGGCAGCTTCTTAGTTCGTAAAATCAAACAACCAAGCAGGTCTTGGAGTCGACAGCAATGATAGAGGGACCTTGCGGGAGTTCAACCAATATATGGAAGCCGTTGGATAACCTTAACCCACTTGGTCACCGTGAATGTGTTCTCTTGTGGTGGATCCAACTATTTGGAGGAATATCGTTTGATGGCCAAACTTCTTCATGCGGTGTAGCGCCAGCGCAAGAAGAAAACAAAGGAGTGCAAGATATTTTCTTGGTCAAAATGAAGTTTAAAATGTTTCTGCTATTGGACTATTAATGGCTCCTTAAAGTATAAATAAAACTTACCAAAATACGAGTACAAACAACCAGATATTCGTACCTTTCTCCAGTACATAATTTCATCTCCCACTTTATTTGTTTATCTTTATTTTTATATGTGTATTTTGAAACAGGAGTATACATACATATATAACAATACTGATCGTTAATAATAACGCAGCTACATAAATGCTATAAAATTTACAGCAAAGCAATAAAAAGTTCACATTTTCTAAATTCAAACATAAATAAAAATTTTAAATAAAAAAGTCATAAAACAAAAACTCCTACACATAATGTTAATAAAATGAAAATAAAAGACAAAGCATTTTGAATAATCAACTTGTCCACATCAAGGGTTATCAAAAACAATAACTTCCCATTGATTTCTTTTTTTTAAGTTTAAATTAAAAAATTTACTTACCTAACATAAATATTACATAAAATAATATATAAAATCTAAATAGGTACATATCTCGTGTACATCACACCAGAAATTCCATTTTAGAAAACCCAAGGTTTCTGTATATAATTCGCACCATTGGCATTGTGCAATTTTATTCCTGTGATTAGCAATTTTGTGCATAGCGTACTTTAGGAAATAGGATGGGATTTCTCACGTGATTATCACACAGTAGAAATCCCATATATTCCGATTACCTAATCAAAAATATTGTTTCGGTGTATGATGATCGTGCAAAATTGTGCGTAACTAAACTTACCTTGAAAATAGTTTAGATTGCCCAGAATCGGCCATAGAACATTCACAATTGATAAAAATCGCAGTTTTTCGAATTAGTTATATGGGCGATTTCCAGAAATCCCACCTTTTATTAACCGCGATTTTCATCAATTGTGGATGTTCTATGGCCGATTCTGGCCAAAGTGTAATATGCACAAACGTGAATCTTGGCCAGAATATTAACTACTTTGTTTTAATTCGAATGTTAATAAAAGGTGGGATTTCTGGAAATCGCCCATATAACCTCTTCGAAAAAACGCAATTTTCATAAATTGTGGATGTTCTATGGCTGATTCTGGCTAAAGTGAAATGGGCACAAACGTGAATCTTGGCCAGAATATTAACTACACTTTACTTTAATTCGAATGTTAATAAAATGTGGGTTTTCTGGGAGTCGCCCTTATAACCTCTTCGATAAACCGATATTTTGATCAATTGTGGGTGTTCTACATATGAACGATTCTGGCCAATATAAACTATTGTCAAGATAAGTTTTGTAAAGCACAATTTTGCACAATTATCATACACTGAAAAATATGTTTTATTAGGTAATCTGAATAAATGGGATTTCTGGTGTGATAATCACGTGAGAAATCCCGTCCTGTTTAACTAAAGTACACTATGCCCAAATTTTCTGCGAAATATGTATGTATAGAAAACTTGGGTTTTCTAAAATTGGATTTCTGGTATGATGTACACACATATATCGACTAAAGAATTGTTAGATTAAGAAAAAAGTTTCTATTCCATTTAAACGTGATTCATTTCACTCTTAAGATATATAAACATAGCTTCAAAATATTCCATTTGCTGTATCAAACGGATGTACAAACCGTTCAACTTGAAGATAGATTCTGGTTGTGTGAAATGCTATTGTGAAATAAGATTTTGTTCCAAACGAGAATTTTCCATTCCGGTTCAATAAAATGGGATAAAAATTTCCGCTTTTGTGAAATTAAACAACAAAAGCTGCGTTTTTTTATTCGCTCCGAATAGCTGCTATCGAGAGCCGTCATATAAAAAGTGGCTCCCGATAGCGCTCCGTATAAATAAGTAGAGCCAAATATTTGTTAGATCAATTTTTTGCTAAACAATCCAATAAAATGATAATTTGGTGTTAAATAAGTTTAGTTTACCAATAAATAGTGCGTCAAATTTAAATATAGGTAGGCGTAGAAAAATGATCAGCAGCTATTTTTGAGCGAATAAAAAAACACAGCTAAAGCACAGAATACAACCAGAAGAGACATAAACGCTGTTTTTGTATGGAAAAATTTGGACTTATTTTTTTGGCCTTGATTTGCCGAAGGTAAGAGAAAGTTGGGTTATGTATTCTTTGGTTTACTGGTTTTTATTTGAAATATTAAAAATTGAGAATCCTTATAAGTATAGTTAGAAATTATTTGATAAGTTTTGTTTTAACAGCATAATTTGTATAAAATATTCAAAAAATTCATAATATTCGAAAATAATTATACTTCAACGTCCAAAAAAGAAGGTAAGATGAAAAAAAAAATTTGATCCACGCAATGTCTATTCTGGTTAATCTTTCTTCTGTGGCTAAAGTTTCTCGTCGTGGTATTTTGCTGTGAAATACAATTAATAGTGCCATGAAATTCAAAAAAAATTCTTAGTTGTAAAATAAATTGACCGTCAATCCGTAATGAAATTAATAAAAAGGGCAGCTAGTTTGAAAATGTTGTCAAAAAAGTTCCCTTAAGTTCCCGTAAATTATGATTTTTACATTTTTATTCATTATAAATATTTTTCGTGGATTTCAAACTTATCAGTGGTTACAGGTAAAAATTGGCTGCTTCTTGGGATTTTATTGAAGCTTTTGAAAAATAGGTTAGCGAAAAAGTATTGAGAGGTGTTTGATCATTTTTTGATTAAATTTTTCTTTTATTCAAAATGAGTTTTATTTAGGAAATATTGGCCAAATATTGACCTTTTGCAATTTTTCGGGAAGTGTCATAATTCCATCGGTGTAAAACTTCTGTTGTTTATCGGCAAAAAACATGGCCAAGTGATTTTCACAGTCCTTTTTTGAAGCCAATTTTACACCATCAAGGGAGTTTTTCAGAGATCGAAACAAATGGTAGTTAGGGGGTACAGGATCCGGCCTTTACGGTGGATGTATCAAAACTTCCATGGCAATCCCTCTCAATTTTTACCGGGTTATTAAAGTGTGTGGCATCAAGCTTTCTATTGATCAATTTTTTTTATATAATTGCTTGTTGCAATCTGGTTAATTGCTAACAGTTGAGACTAGAATCAATCCTTTTTAGAACCTCATAATCTACCATTCTCTTCTCACACAGCAGAACCTCATGGGGCTTCAATCCTGGCTTTGAAGTCGTTTATGGTAGTTCGCTTTCTTTGATCATGATATTTTTCGAACGATATTCTCGTATTTTAACAGTCTTTCATTCCTTTGCTTTGATATTTACTACTATGATTTTAATAATGACATTTTTCTGTGGAATTGTTGTTGTAACTTTGTCCAGGAAATACAGTTATTGTTGCTCTTTTTTATTATTTAATTTTGCAACTCTAAATTCAGATTCGTAATCAGCGACCCAACCAACTATGAAAATGATATACATACATCTTGATTATAGGCTGTATCTTGAATAGGGGTTTTCAGTAGGGGATAAAGGAAGTTAAATTTTGCAACTTTGACTTCAGATTCTTAATCAGCGACCCAAAAACCCGTGAGTGCAAATTTTGAAATAATTTACTTGAGTTTTTGACTTTTGGCCAGCGTGTTTAGAATCGACCGCCTTGTGCGACGCAATTATTCCAAAACATTTTGTAAGGTAAACTATCTTTTAGACAGTTGTCTTATAAACAAAACTACACAAGATTAAACAAACGTATTATTACTTTTCCTCTTTTGGTATTGCGCGTTATCTAGACAGCAATCCCTGAATTGTTTAGCGAAATTGTGTTTTTTGGAAGTTCCATTTTATAGGATCAGTTTTTATTAGTAACTATACTAAAAGTTATGTTATGCTGCTAATTCCAAGCGCGCCCTAAATTATCATTTAACATTCAACCAGTTGTATTTAACAATATAAATATTTGTAAGACTTTCGCACCAACTTATTCTCCAACTTCATAAGGAAATTAAATTTTAAGGTTGCTGTACGCTATGTTTTGCCACTAAATTGACAGAAAAATATTTCACTTTAGACATATTTTCCCCGATTTGGAACTAGTACTATAACGATTAACTCGCAAAGAAAGAATACAAATTTGTGGAATGGAATTATTCAGCGAGAAAACGAAATTTTCATTCTATTGTATTCCGTCTTTACGGAATGCAATAGAATGTCGTGACTTGAGTCACGTCACGTCGCCTAAAAAGTGGTATTCTTGAAGTCGATTCAAGCGGAGACGACTAAAACTAAAAATACGTCTGGAAACACTAATTATTGCTCAAATTTGACAAATTTTTCCCAAATTTGACAGCATAATATCTGTCAAAAATCTTATTTGTTTATATGTTTTGCCAAAGATTTATTAATACAGTTTATTAATTGGGTAGTTGTGGTTTAGTAATTAAAGAAGTTTATTAATTGGGTTCAATTTTGTTAATACGTTTATTTTACACTTTATTATGAGCAGCTTTATAGGGAAAGTGATGACAGGCAAAATTATCAACTATACAGCGCAAAATATTGCGGGATAAATTTAATCCCTTGGAAATGCCAGAAAATGTTAGTCTATTTCTTGCCGTAGGGTACCGTAACTCCTAACCTAATCTTTCTTTTAAGTTTTATCAAAAATTTTAGACTCAGTGGTTAGCGTTCAATAATTTCTTGAGTAAGGTGGAATGTGGGTTAAAAGCCACAGTTCGGTCATCATCTGTTTCTCCCATACTCAATCTGGCTACTGCATTGCGTTTCTTTGCTGAAGGAGGTTACCAAACAGGTGCTGGTAATGAGTATTTGGCGGGAGTGGCGCAACCCATCTTTTCAAATAATTTGGCACAAATTTTAAACTTGCTTTAAACGGATTTATGCCCAGAAATGATAAAATTTCCAACAAGCGACTGTGAAAAAAGAAAAATTAAATTGGCATTTTTCGAAAATACGGGATTTCCTGACATAATAGGATGTGTGGATGGGATACACGTTAAAATTACAGCTCCCACCAAAGAATAAAGGCATCTATACTACAACCGGAAAGGATTCTTAAGCTTGAATGTGATGATAGTAAGTATATTATTTATTCCGAAGTAATATAATTGTGTAGGTTAACAAACTTAATATATTTTAGGTATGCGATGACCAAATGTCCATTACCTGTCCTTCGTGTCACGATTCTTTTATATTCAATTCAAGTGACTTAGGTACGCACCTTCAACGATCGAATTAGGCGAAGGGATTCAAAATGATGGGGTTCGAACTAGAGCACAAATAATGAATTCGATATGCTAATAAAAATATAACACATTGTTTATGTAAATGAAATAAGATATTTAATAATAATTCAAAAATAATTCATTAAAAATTAATAAATTAAAAAATAAAATTCATTCTTTTAAATTAATATTTTGTATAATATGTAAGTGTTTCCTCCTTTGGTGTTTTTAATTCTTTTTTGAGTTTGAATTTCCAATTTCCTCTTTTTCTTCTTCAATTTATTTTTTTGCAGCATATTTTCCTTCCATAATTCTATTTTTTTTTAGTTTTAACTCGTAAATTTTTCTTGTGAACCGGGCTATTTCCTTACAATGTTTTTCCGGGTTAACTATGGATTTAGTTTGGATTTCTAAAAGTCGTCTTCTTTCCTCTTCAAATGCCTTTTTTCGACCGGAACTTCTTGTTTTTTTCTGAGTTTCGGAAATAGTGTTGCTAAGCGGCCGATTTTCAATTTCACTTCCCACTTCCTTATCGATGGTTGGTGCAGGTTCTGGGGTGTTATCAGTTAAAAATACGTCGACCTAGGCGTCCTCATCTTCTATAGGCACTTGGGGAACAATATGGTTAGTTAATGAAGTACTGGCTTCCGTGCTTGAAGATGGGGCGGTTGAGCTTGAATTTAAGACGAAGGTTTTCTTTGATGTTTCAGCGACTTATTTCAGTAGCAAAACATCTATAATGCTCTCCTCTAACGCAGAGAATACATAGAGCTTATTAGACCCTCCACCTGTAGATTTAAGCTCTTTTTTACTGTGGGCTAGCTTCATTTTTATTTTTCCCTTAAAATCATTCCAAACCTAAAAGTGACAAACATTTTTATTAATAAATCAACAACCAATAAAATTTATACATTTTACTTTTTGCCATTCTATGCTGCAACGTATTGGAGGACCGAGGCTATTCAATTGATCCCTGAAACCATTCCAAATATTATTGAAGTCGCTTTTTGCGTTTCCAAATAACTTAAATAACCTCTCGCGACACTGGTATTCTTCTCCATCAATCTAACAAGAAGTTCCAATTGCTTACAATTCGTGATTTTTAAGCTATAAAAATATTTATAAACGAAAATAACTTATTTAATGTAACACCAATATAAAAAATATACATACATTTTTCGTTCCATGTTTATTTTGTTCTTGTCCCTTGATAAAATGGCGCGACAATTGTCGTAAGAAGTGTCGTCTCGACTATGTATAGTCGTCTTATATGATGTGCCGCGACTATGGTAATTGGGGTGTTAAGTCACGTCATTCAAGTGACATCTGTCGTATAAAGTGACTTTGGACGTAACAAATGACTGTGAGGATAGAAAAATTGATTTGACGTGACCACAGTCATGAAAAATGACGTGATACGACTGTGGGAATGGGGGTGTTTATCTATTTTAAAATGTTGGGTTTTGAATAATTTTGCACACTGTTTAATGTTGTTGTTTAAAATAATAATGTTGTTATTGTTGTATTTATGGTATAAATACAAATATAAGTAGCAGATAAAACTCTGCCAAACCACCACGAAAACACAATTATTACAAATTTTTTTTATTAGTTGCGTATTGCACAACATTTCACAACGTACAGCCGACCACCAAAAAGAATTGAGTTTATTAGCAAAATAAACGGTATAAACCAGTGTTATGTACGTATTTATAAATAATTATTATTATGTAACTCACTGTAAATGGTAATGATTAAAGGTAGTCTTACGTGTGCGGCTGTACTATTTAATCATTATCATCACTAATATGATTTGGCATGGTATTGCATTTTTGATGGTCAAACAAACAAGACATAATTAATATTGTTAAATAAAGAAACTGTAATATAAAATTGGATGTGTTTATTTTTTTGTGAGGAAACAAAATAGTAACGACGAGGATTTAACTACAAAAAAAATTAGTAATTAAAATCAAAAATAATAATTTAAAATTATAGTGAACATATTAAGAGATAGTGTCAAGTGGTCGAAAAATCTGTATAAAGATTTAATAATAATAAAATATAAATAAAAAAGTCAAGCGTTTCAAACTTCATTTACGGTAAATTGTGCCTTATTTGAAATTCAATTAGTGTCCTGTTAAAGGTATCCAATTAAGAGTTTGTTTTTTAAACCACGTTTTGAAATGGATGAGGCTAAAAACATTATATCAAGTGTACATTCGTTTGTGGGATCGATATCAGCATTTGTACCTGGGGACGATTTTGTCACGTATAAAGATCGAGTTGAACAGTTTTTCATAGTGAACCGTGTCGAAGAAACAATGAAAGTTCCTCTCTTTATAACGCTTATGGGGCAAGATACGTACAAAGTTTTGAAGTCATTGTGTGCTCCAAATTTACCCAGTACAAAAACGTATAAGCTAGCATAATGGAGCAGTTAACAGCTTATTATTCACCAAAAGTGAATAAGCGTGCGGAACGGTTCAAATTTCAAAAAAATCGTTCAAGAAACTGGAGAACCATTAAATGATTTTGTGGTTGGTTAAGAAGTCAAGCAGAAACGTGTTATTTTGGAGAATTTTTGAATAATGCTACCGATAAACAAAAGGCCTTGGAAGATGCTCTAACGGATCGTTTCATAGTTGGTCTTCGCAATGATAAAATTCAACAAAATTTATTAAATAACGATAACTATGATTTCGATAAATGTGTCGAATTTGCAATGAATATAGAAATGTCTCTTGAACAGCAACAGAAAATTAAGCCGTTGGAAATAAATAAAGTCAACCATGAAAGTCGGCCTTCAACATCAGCGATAAAACAGCATCATACAAATTCAAATCCAAATGTGCGTCATAGTTCTCCGTCCACATCAAACAGAAGAACTAATTACAAGCCATCAAAATGTTGTCACCGTTGTGGGCGTATGCATGATAATCGATCATGTCCTGGAAAAGATTGGGTCTGGTTTTGCTGCAATAAAAGAGATCATACATCCAAAATATGTTATAGACGTGTGAATAATCAGATTAAAACCATTAATTTCGCCGATAATCTGTCAACGTCAGCAGTAATCAATTTACTCGTTGAAGGGGTGGTAATCGAATTGGAAGTGGATACAGGAGCGGGGACAAGTATCATCAGTTACCGAGAATATAGAGATAAGTTGAATCATAAAGTAAAATTATTAGATTGTCGTAACTGTTTGTCAACTACCATATTTCAGGTCAAAATTTAGAAATAATGGGGAAAATACAAGTTCAAGTGGGTTTTGGTGAGCAACGATATGTGTTGGAAATGGTGGTTGTCAATATATCGTGTCAATTTAGAGCATTACTTGGTCGAGCCTGGTTGGACGTCATGCAACCAAATTGGCGTAAATTTTTTGTCGGGCAAATCAATCAAATCAATGAAGATATAGAGCATTCTATACGAAGTCAGTTTCCGAATTTGGTATCAGAGGACAACAATCATGTTATTCGTGGTTATAAAGCTGATATCCATATTAAGTCGTGTACTCCAATTTTTCTAAGTCGTATGCAGTTCCGTTGCGATTGAAAGAAAAAGTGTCAGCGGAAATTAATATGTTGGTAAGTGATGGAATAATAATTCCAGTTAAATATTCCGAATGGGCTAGTGCTGTAGTCGTAGCGCCAAAGGCAAACGGAGATATTCGTTTATGTATTGATTGTAAAGTCACCATAAATCGGTTTATTCATATGGAACATTATCCCCTTGCGTCTATAAAGGATATTTTTCCCAGTCTCAGTAATTGTTCCTATTTTAGTGTGCTGGATTTGTCCGGGGTATACCAACAGTTAGAAGTCTCTCCGTCATCACAACATTTATTGACGATTAATACACATCGTGGTCTTTTTCAATTTACTCGTCTTCCGTTTGGTGTAGCAAACGCACCTTCCTTGTTTCAGTCTGTCATAGACCAAATATTAGTAAATTTGAAAAATGTATATTGTTATTTGGATGATATAATCATCGGTGGCTCATCATTAGAGGAATGTCGAAATAATTTATTTCAAACTTTAGAACGTCTCAATAGCCACAATGTGAAAATTAATTTTAGGAAGTGTTGTTTTCTTCAAACGAAAATTGTATATTTAGGTCATGTCTTGTCAAACAACACTATTCAGCTGAATCCTAAAAAAAATACAAATAATAATTGATGCGCCATCACCTAAAAATATCACGGAGTTGCAATCCTTTTTAGGATTACTTAATTACTATCGGCGATTTATTCCCAATTTGTCCGCCAAATTAATCGATTTTTATGCGTTATTGAATAAAGGCGCTAAATACGAGTGGTCTGATCGTCTAGCAAAGTCTTTTCAAGAAGCAAAGATGTCAATAACTAATAACAATGTCCTGGAATTATTTGATCCGAATAAGCCAATAATAATATTTACGGATGCAAGCTCTTGCGGAATTGGGGCTGTACTTTCCCATTATTATAACGGGGAGGAAAAGCCGATAATGTTTGCATCATGTACTATATCAGCAGCTGAGAAGAATTATTCTCAGATTCATAGAGAGGCATTGGCTATCGTATATGCCGTTAAAAAATTCCACAAATATATATATATGGCAAAGAATTTACTATATATATACAGATCACCAAGCTTTATCGGAAATATTTAATCCTAACAAAAATATTCCAAGCATCGCAGCAGCAAGATTGCAGCGATGGTTCATTATTCTTTCGATGTACAAGTATAAAATACTACATCGACCCGGGTCAAAAATGTCGAATGCGGATTGTTTGTCACGATTGCCGCTTCAAAGTGGTACGAATATTAAGCACATAAGTGTAAATTCAATAAATGTGTCTTCTGAAATGCCCATCGACATTGAACAGGTCAAGAAAGCTATGTTACAAGTTACCGTTTTAAGCGAAGTATTAGAATATATCAAAAATGGGTGGCCTGAGTCAATAAGCGAAGATGTAAAACCATATAAAGATAAAAAATCTGAGTTATGTTGTGATGATGGGTGTATATTTTATGGTAACCGTTTAGTAATTCCAGTGAGTCTTCGTCAAGAAATTTTAAATTTATGTCGTCAAGGACGAGCGCATAAATTCCAGTTGGTCAGCCACCACTGTTCCATTTGAACGAATCCATTTGGATTTTTTTCACTTCGGAGGTAATATATATTTAATATTAGTAGATGCTTACAGCAAGTTTTTAGATATACAGCAAATGCCTAATACCACATGTCAAAACCTATGTCAGAAGTTGTCAAAGTTTTTCGCAATATTCGGGTTGCTGTCTGAAATTGTTACGGATAATAAACCCCCTTTCATACGATTTCAAAAAAATTTGCGAGAAACGTAAAAATAATACTTACTCATAGTCCACCATATCACCCGCAATCAAACGGGTTAGCGGAACGTAACGTACAAACCGTAAAGAATGCTTTCAAAAAATTTACCTTTGAACAAAAGAATTTACCAATAGCAGATCAAGTAAACCGGTTTCTAATGAATTTCCATAATTCACCATGCGGCAATTCACCGAAAAGTCCGTCTGAGCTTGTATTTTCCTTTAAACCAAAAACTGTATTAGATCTTATAAATAATAAAAAACAAGTAACATTTAACTTAACCAATAATTGTAACAATACTAATAATATTAGAGAGAATAATAACTGTAACAATACTAATAATATTAGAGAGAATAAACAACTATAAAGTCGGGGAAAATGTTTTGTATAAAAATCATTTTAAACATATCATGAAGTGGAAACCTGCCAAAGTCGTTAAACAGATAGTAGACACTTATCCAATTTGACAATCAGACCGTGTTCTTGAAGTCGCTGGAATATCGATTCAAGTACTCGCAAGTGTTCATCTAAATTGCTCTCTGCCACGATTATGTCATCTAAATAGTTTGCGCAGCCTGACAAACCAGCTAACAGTCTGCTCCAGAAATTTTTGAAATATTGCCCCGAACTGGAAATTCCCATCGGTAGCCTTTGGTACTGGGACATTCCAAATGGAGTGTTTACAACGACAGCTTCCTTCGATTTGTCGTCCAGCTGAATTTGCAAGTATGCATGGGATAGGTCGATCTTTGAAAAATAACGACCTCCATGTAACTTGTGGAATAGTTCCTCCGCCCGAGATATATAATACTGTTCGACTTGTATCTGAGGGTTCAATGTGAACTTAAAATCACCCACGATACGAACTGAACCGTTCTTCTTCGCCACGGGTAGAATGGGTGTTGCCCAATCAGACGAAGAAATCGCCTTCCAGATTCCGTCGTTCACCATTCGGTCTACCTCTTTCTTCACGGCTTCCATTTGTGCAAACGGAATCGGGCGGCCCTTGCAAAACTTAGGTTCCGCATTCGCTTTCAACTTTTAACTAGCTTTATAAGTCATACAACATCCGATTTTATTTACAAATACATTCGGATATTTTAACGTTAAATTGACTGCTCTTTTCTGCACCTTCGAATTAGACTCAAGTGCTCGAACCTAATCGATTTTTTTTGCTGTAATCTGAAGTCCCAAACGATCAAAAGCATACATGCCCAATATGTTGACTCCAGAATCCGAACAAGTAACGAACAAATTTAAGTTTGTACTGACTTCACCAAACTTAATTTCAACATTAAGTACCCCTCGAACGGGTATCTCTGTACCTCCATATGCGCGCAAAACTTGGTTGGTGGGTTGACATGATGGTTTCCCTTATTGTTTGTAGCCGGTCGTGCCAATCATAGAACAAGTAGCACCTATATCTACCAGAAATGACATATTTTTTCCATTCATTGTTACGTCTATTAGCACTTTCCTGTTAGTTCTCATAATCTCAGCTAAAAAGACTTGCTCCGCGACCTCTAAGGTTCTGATGTACTCTGATTTTTTTTTCTGAGTCTCGTCTTGGCTTTTATTCCTAAAACGAGATTGGCAAATAGATTGTATATGGCCTACCTTACCACACTGATGACATTCAGCTTGTCTAAACCAGCAAGATTCCCTTTTGTGTTTGCTTCCACAATCTTGGAACGATTTGCGATTGTGGAACGATGACTGTGAGCGATTGCGTGATTGCTCTTGTCGCTGTCTGGAATATTGATGTCGCGACCTTCCCCTTGGTTGCTTATGCAGAACTATTTGGTGAACCTCTGGCAAGAGATTATTTTCCTTCCCCTGTATCGCGTCCACAGTCTTACATGTGCTGTCCTACATATCTCCTAAAGTAATAATATCCGATAACGTCGGATTCTTGTTCTGGAGAGGATAATTGAATCCCTTTTCATTTCATCTACATATGTTTGATCACAACTCTCCTTATTGCAGATGAACTCACAGTCACGTGCGATCCCTCATAATTCCGCTATCCACTCCGAGTACCGCTGGCCTTCCCTCAAAGTTGTTCGCCCAAATTTGCAGCGAGCAGCCAACACATGAGTATCCGATTTGAAATGATCACTTAATTTATTTAATAACTCTTTATACGTTTGGTTACCGATATTCTCCGTACCAAAAAGTTTTTGTAACAATGTGTAAATGTCCGTTCCAATCCAAAACAATATAAACGAATGGCGTTGAAGGTCATCCAACACGTGATACGCTGCAAAATGTTGTTCTAATTGTCCACAGTAAATACTCCACGTAGAGTGTCGACGATCAAATTGTCGAAAAGGTGGTACTGATATCTCTGATAAGTTGCCTTTATGCGTTGCAACCTCCAGTAACTCTTTATGTTTGTCCATTAACTCGCGCACTAGTTTTGCTTGATCATCCATGATTTTGGTAATAAGCTTTTCTATCGTAGCCGCATCTATTTTTACTCGTCGCCACTGTTGTATTTATGGTATAAATACAAATATAAGTAGAAGATAAACCACCACGAAAGGTTTTAGTAAAACCTCAAGCATCAAATATTCAATTATTACAAATTTTATTTATTAGTTGCGTATTACACAACATTTCACAACGAACAGCCGACCACCAAAAAGAATTGAGTTTATTAGCAAAATAAACGGTATAAACCAGTAATACATATTTATACATAAATAAACTAATTAAACAAGAATTTATATTATCTACGAAATAATGATGTGTATGAAGGAGCGTTGAGTTATGTAGATATAACAGTTATTATAAAACGATTTTATTTCTAATTTGCCTAATATATTTCAACTTGCAGTCCTGTCACTTAGTTCGGCTTCAATTTTCAAGTAATGTGCCACGACCATAATCACGTCACTTGAAATGATACGATTATGGGAATTGGGGTGATAATTTTAAATAAAATCGTCGCAATTTAAAAAAAAAATATTGGGGCGTATGCCAAATATATATATTTTGTAAACTGCCTCGATTATTAGCTATGCCCAACAGAAACAGAATACGAGACAGATCGTCATTGCAGTTGTCACCATTTAGGAGTGTGTTATATTTTCAATTTTGTAACTCATCATTAGACCGATCGTCATTGAATTCGCGTGAAG
Organism: Tipula vernalis; assembly: GCA_958295665.1. Classification (NCBI taxonomy): domain Eukaryota; kingdom Metazoa; phylum Arthropoda; class Insecta; order Diptera; family Tipulidae; genus Tipula; species Tipula vernalis. Next base: position 188,949,710 of record OY282559.1, read on the forward strand.
TTTGTCCTAAATTGGTCCTAAAATTACAAAAACAAAATTTAGGACAAACTTCACGCGACTGTACAAATGTGTGAAGTTTGTCCTAAAATTAAACATTTGTCCTAAAAATTGATTTTCCTGTGAATGTATTAGTAAGAATAATAAATCTCTCGTTAATATGAATTTGTACGTAAACAATTATTTTACTTATCCAATTTAAATTTACAAAAAAAACTTCTAAATAAAATTAAGTGTTAATTTAAATTGTCCAAAAAAACAATTTAAAAAATCAAAGTTCATTAGAAAAGTGATATATAAAAATTACTCAATCTGGTCCAAAAGATCGTAACTAAGTGGACATAAGTTTTACAGATAGTCGGAGAACACCTCTATCCTAAAACAATGATAAAGACGTCATTAAGTATACTAGGCGATGTCCCTACCTAAAAAAGCACACATTAAAAAATCTAGAAGATAAATGATTTAGGCAGACATTTTGCATCCCTATGAAAATTTGAATAAAGAAATTAAGTAGTATGTATATTAGCATAAAGTTGGATATTAAAAAATGCCTCCGTCTGGCCCCAAGATCGTACCCAAGTGGACATACATCAATAAGGGTAGAGGGCAATCCCCTCTATTTTAGAAATATTACAACTTTCAAAAAACTAGAAGATAAGTGACTTAGGACAGACGTGCTGCGTTCCTATATGTAAGTTTGTATAAAGTTGAATATTAAAATTTCTCAATCTGGCCCCAAGATCGTACCCAAGTGGACAGACATCAATAAGGGTAGAGAGCAATCCCCTCTATCTTAGAAATACTACCACTTTTAAAAATCTAGAAGATAAGTGACTTAGAACAGACGTGTTGCGTTCCTAAATGTATGTATCCTATATGTGTATTTTTGAAAGTTGTAATTCTTCTAAGGTAGAGCATATTGCCCTCTACCCTTATTGATGTATGTCCACTTGCGTACGATCTTGGGGCCAGATTGAGAATTTTTTTAATATCCAACTTTATACAAGCTTACATATAGGAACGCAACTCGTCTGTCCTAAGTCACTTATCTTCTCGATTTATGAAAGTTGTAACATTCCTAAGATAGACGGGATTACCCTCTACCCTTATTGATGTATGTCCACTTGGGTACGATCTTGGGGCCAGATTGGGAATTTTTTTAATATCCAACTTTATACAAACTTACATATAGGAACACAACACGTGTATCCTAAGTCACTTATCTTCTAGATTTTTGAAAGTTGTAACATTTCTAAGATAGAAGGGATTGCCCTCTACCCTTATTGAAGTATGTCCACTTAGGTACGATCTTGGGACCAGTTTGAGAATTTTTTTAATATCCAACTTTATACAAATTTACATATAGGAACGCAACACGTGTGTTCTAAGTCACTTAACTTCTAGATTTGTGAAAGTTGTAACATTTCTAAGATAGACGGATTTGCTCCCTACCCTTATTGATGTATGTCATGAGCGGATACAAGGGGGGGGTAGAGACCCCTCCCCCTCCCTCAATTAAACAAAAACCTCTAAAAACACACCTGAAACGACAACATATTAATTGACAAAACGATGAATAACTAATTTAGAATTATTAAAATAATTGAATTCTCTATATAAGTACATATCAGTAATCGATAATTCGACAAAAATAGTGCTAAAAAATGCATTAAATAATGTACTAATGAAAAAAAATCTTGAGGTAAATGTACCTAACTGGTATTGAAAATAAAATGTAAACAAAAAATTTAGTATTTACGCATTTCTCATATCCTAATTAAAAGCAGCCAACTACTAACACTAAAGAAGAAAGAGTCGTATAAGTCATTGCACCTACACTAATGCAATATTTGACTAAAAGCGGTCTGTACGAGTTGATTTTTATTTATTTTCATACAGCATACACATACTCACATACTATTTGGGTTGTTCGGAAAATCAAATATTCGGATAATCAAACAAATAATATATAAATAAAACTACTAAATATAACTACACCCCCCCCCCCCAAACTTAACAGCTGGATCCGCCCATGATGTATGTCCACTTGGGTACGATCTTGGGGCCAGATTGAGAATTTTTTTAATATCCAACTTTATACAAACTTACATATAGGAACGCAACACGTCTGTCCTAAGTCACTTATCTTCTAGATTTTTTAAAGTTGTAATATATCATAGGTAGGTAGGATTGCTCTCTACCCTTATTGATGTATGTCCCAACTTGAGTACGATCTTGGGGCCAGATTGAGAATTTTTTTAATATCCAACCTTATACGAACTTACATATAGGGACGCAACACTTCTGTCCTAAGTCACTTATCTTATTGAGGAGATAGCCGCCTAAACTTAAACTGATATGTCCATTTGGGTACGAAATTTGGGCCAGACGGAGATATTTTTTAATATCCAACTTTTTGCTAATATACATACCGCTTAATTTCTTTATATGAATTTACATATAGGGAAGTAAAACGTCTGCCTCAGCCATTTTTCTTTTAGATTTTTAAATGTTTTTTTTTTTTTAGGTAGGGTACATCGTTCACTATCCTGAATGACGTCTTAATCATTGTATTAGGATAGAGGGGTTCTCCGACTGTTTGTAACTGTTGTGTCCACTAAGTTACGATCATTTGGACCAGATTGAATAATTTTTATATATCACTTTTCTACTGAACTTTGATTTTTAAATTGTTTGTTTTTGAACAATTTAAATTAAGACTTAGTTTATTTAAAAGTTTTTTTTTTAAATTTAAATTAGATAAGTAAAATGATTGTTTACGTACAAATTCATAATAACGAAAGATTTATTATTCTTACTAATACATTCACAGGAAAATCTATTTTTAGGACAAATTTTTAATTGTAGGATAAACTTTGCACCCGTGTCATTGAACTTTACACCTATTACCAAATTATTAAATTCTAAATTGAATGTTCAATAATGAATGAGCTTATTGAATGTCGCATCGACAGAGTATGTATATAATTACTTTTTCGGAAAAACTTCACACCAGCATGTAGGAGTAACAATTTTGTCAAACCTTGGAACTGTCAGGTTAGTAATTCGATACGAAATTTTGCAAAGGCCTTAAAGTTTTAAATAGATGATTTTTTTATCAATGTCATTTATTTAACAAAAACCTTTTTTCGCTACCCATGTGGTAAATCGATAATAAATTTCTAAAAACTGGCGTGTAATAGAGACATTTTAGTGTATTGCTTTTGCCAAAAAAAAAAATAAAAAATAAAAAATTACAACAACAATCGTCTATATAGAGCAAAAAATAGTTTAGCTAAACCAAAATAAAATTATAGGTTAAACAAATTTTAACCAAATTTTTAGTTCTAATACCTCCAACTAAAGCCACTTTCCGCGGTCGGAGTGGAGTGTGTTCGTGAACTACATTGTAACAATAGTGTTACCAATCAGCGTTCATAATCTTATGTGAAGTTCGATTGGGCAAAATAAATAAATTTGATGTGCTTCATCTTAACTTCAGCTTAAAAATAAAGTAGAAAAGTAAAAAATAATTACTGTTACTTGGTACGCAAATAATTATTCCCTTAATTTTCAAAAGTGAGTAAATATAGAGATTTGATTGAAGTGTAATCTTTGGTTCTATAGAAATAAAAAATAAATTTTTTTTGGGAGTTTCACTCACAATAGAGCCAGTAAGAAGTAAAAGGGTACAGCATAGGATACTTATAGTTGAGCTGTCGCCTAATTGGCAAAGCTGGTTAGAAAAACTGTCTAAGAACAAAGAAGGGCGCTTTGCTGAAGATAATGTCTATTTCAGTTGCTGAAAAGACTGGTAAAAATTGATCTTCGTAGAATTTTTCTAAAATTTAATTTAGGCAAAGCGAGATAACGCTAACAAAGGAGATATTAAAGCAGGGAGGCAAGAGTTCTAAGCAAACTGTAATTGGCAATTCTGTTGTGTGACCCATTTTGAAATGAGATCCTGAACTATTAGTAGGCTTAAATTTAACGGAGACCTATGGGTAATGCACTAGCTCCAGAGATACCAACAAAATCAGTATGAGACCAATCCCGCTTATCAATGATTAGTTTTACTTACTTTAAATTGCACTTTTTCCATTGAATTTTCGAAAAAACGCGTTTTACTTTGGGTTTAAATTTAGACAGAAAGAAATTGTCCTACAAGTAAAGAGAAGTGAGAGTTTTCCAGCCAGGGAAATTATTACAACAGCATGTAAGTCACTTTTATTACACGTTGAACATACCATTTTTCTTGTACATACTTGACGAAAAAATCCGAATTTTTAAAATAAAAGAGTTAATAAGTTAAGATAAAAATATATACGCATAACTAAATTATCCATTAAGTACACGAGAAAAGTGTTTTTTCTAAAATTAACCCTTTGCATTCGAGTGCCGCCATAGAGGTGGCATACATGGTTCCGTATTAGTCGAGTGCCGCCGCTATAGCGGCAAAAACTTCAAATAATCAATTATTATGGTCATTTTATTTCATACATAACAATTTTACCAATACAAAATAACAAAATTATATTTTCTTAAAAAATTTTTCGAGTTGGCGGTCATATCAAAACCCTTTTGAGTGCAAAGGGTTAAATTAAGTTCAAAATCCAAAAAGCATATAAATTGCAATGAAAATTTTTCTTTAGCAAAAATTATGAAAATTTCAAACAGCTGATAAATAAAAACCAATTAACAGCATGGTTATTGTACAATAATCGAAAACTCTTAGCACTTTGCAATTTTTCCTTAAGGGGAGATTAATTATTAATTCGATTTTTTTTATTTCATCTTTTGATAGCCTGTTATGCGTAAAATTTATTCCCCAAACCGTTTGACTGAAATAAATTTTATAAAAAATTAATGGCATAATAATTCGACCCACTTTTTTACGCTTCTACTCAAAAAAACCGTTAACAAAATCTTTATATGCGTTTGCTGAAAAACGATGTTTTTCTATATCTGTCTCCACGATAGCTCAAAAACTACTCAATAGATCACCATTTTTATTATGAAGTTCATTTAATTTATGGAGGATAATGTCCGCCATTTTTTTAATTTTTAATTTTTTATAGATCTAGACTTTATAATTAAAAGGGCGTAAGTCGACTTATGCTCGTTTTTACTTTATTCGAGACTCATTTAAAATAGAATAAATCACATATTTCAATCTAACAATTTTTTTTCTATCAACAACCGTTCAACAAGAGAAACTTAAATAAATAAAACGGCACACTCACATGGAGTGTGACACAGTTCACGCGACTATCGAAAAACAAAAAACAAAAACTTCTTTCAACATTGAAGTACCAAGAGATTGGTTTCAATTTGTTAGATCTATCAGATCAGTAAAACAATTTATGGTAATTGAAATGACTCAACATGACATATATGATTTTAGACTAATAGCTAAAACCAAACTGCAGTGGAGAAATGTCGATAAGGAGAAAAACAAATTCTCCTGGCATTCAGTTAAATGGCTAAGATTCACCAAAACCTTAGGAGAAGTTCAATATAAAAATTCTCTTGAAGAAAATGAGCAATTTAAAATTATTAATTTTTCATGGCGGGGTATTTCTTCCATCACAGAAACCCATTTAAAACGATGCTATAATACCCCTATGAAGATTAACACAAACAAGAAAAATGATTTGATTTGTCTGCTGCCATTAATTACTCCAGAATTTCATGATTTTAATCAAAATCTACTCACTGAAGATGGCCGTGACTTTCATCCAGATCTTACAGAAGGTGCTGAAGACGATTCTTGTGAAGACTAAAGATCGATGATGTAAGGGAGTGCCATATATTTTGTTTATTTATTTTTAATAATAATTGAATTTGTAATCTTTTACTTTTTAATGAAATAAAAATTAAATTTTATGAGTACGTTATGATTCCTTGCGGTCACCCAAATTAAAAAAATTTGTATTAACCGTAGCAATTACCGAGCAAACGGCACAGTGGTTAAAGCTGCGGTGTTTGGATCGGGAGGTACCGGGTTCGAATCCCGATAGGGGCGGGATGGAAAAGGGATCTTTCATCATCTGAATACGATCGGTGATGACGATGAACACAACTATGACCCCCTGTTGAGAGTGCAGGATCCATGGGCCGACCCACCTTTCATGTCAGCACTATAGGTTGGCATGAAGCAATGCAATGTGCAGGTGGTTTATACAAAGCGGGTCTATAGCCGTACGTCCTCGATTTGGCTACTACTGCATAAAGTAGGACGGTAAAATTAACTGCGAGAGAGTTGGGAGTGCCTTGAGCCCCAGAAAAGATTGCATAGATTTTGCATGGACACTTGGATGTTATTCCTCACGTATTTTCTGATCGGGGGAGCTTTGTTCGAAAATGTGTTTCAGTTATCCTCATAATTAAAAGGAAATAACTTGAGTTACATATAATATGATGACATGAAGTATCATTATTTTTAAAAAGGCTTAAGTGATTTAAATTTAAACTTCCAAAAAACTAAATAGGACAAAAAGGACATAACTCCTAAATTTGCCAAAAACTGGCATATTAGAAACTCCTCAATCTCCAGAATATATCGATACCTTAATTAATACATTGTTTATTAAATAAAAATAATAGACCAGCAAATTATAAATTTGGTGATTTTCGAATTCAATTCTAAGTTTATTTTCATTATTTTAAAAACTTGTAATTTATGACTTAAGCCCTTTAAATTATAGAGTCTAGAGATATTGTTGGTACAACCTCCAACAAATATTATATATTTTATAAAAAAATTTTGCTTTTTGATTTCAGATAATTGTTACAAGTGCTACAAAGGAAACCGATAAGTTTAAACAATTCCCATGACGTTATTATTCTTAAAAAAAAATGTTTTTTTGTACTATAAAACACAACAAATAAAGTGTCAAAAAACTTTATATTCTTCTATGAAGAAAAAAAAAAAATTCAAGAAAATCACCATATTTTTTTGGCCAAATCACCATTATTTTGGGCCTCCGCCCCTCCCCCCCCCCCCTACCTTAATACTTTGTACTATTGAAATTATTATTAAATAAAATTAAAAACCGTTTGATATTTTGGTTTGCCAAGATTTAAAAACAAACTGTAAATCTTCAGCATTTATTAATATTTTGCAAAGTGATAAATGCATCGTGAAAATCTTTTGGTCGAAAACGCCCATGTTTACTCAAATTGTAAACATTATTGTTTGATTTTTTTTTCTTCAATCAACATTTTCTAAATAAATTTTAGAATTGATAAACCTTGATTACCATAAATCCTTGAACTTCGCAACACAATATCTACAATTCTACACAGATACTTGTAAAATAATACAAAGAAATATTAAGTACGACTTTAATTCGTTTCTTAAAATTCATGCTTTAGACAATTACTCAATTAAAGAATAATTTAAATTTCTCAAGATAAATCGAAATATTTTCTGGGAAATAATTTGTTTTTGTCTTGGATTTATAAATTTTCATTTCAATAATTTCAAAATTATACTAAGTTAAAATTTGTAGGCTTGTAGGGTGTTAACAATGATTAATGGGTATTTTTCTTTTTTGGTTATTGTATCGCTGCTTTTGAGCCTGATTACATTTGAAGTGTTATTATACTGCTGTGTTTATTTGTGTGTACTGCTACGAACATATTTAAATTAAAGTGAAGCATTTCAATCTGCAGCAGAATTAGTTTATTAAGCAAATAAATTATGATATAAATTATTATTTTAATAATTGATTTTTTTCATATATAATAATATTCGATGAGTCCCGAGGTCGGCCAAATGGCGACAGGGGGTCGCCGCACGATTGCTTCCCGGGTAGATTGTAATTGACGGAATATTATCAAGGCAGCAAAATTGTTCTAAGGGGACTTGCCAAAGGGCATAGGTAGTTGGTTATTCATTTAATTTTTATTTTACAAAAAAAGGTTAGGTTAGGGTGGCTGTCCCGGATGAAAGGCCGAATGTCGAAAGACCGAACGCAGAAAGGCCGAATGTGTCCAAAGGCCGAATGTGTCGAGGGGTCAAAAGGCCGAATGTCGAAAGGCCGATTGTGTCGAAAATGATTTTGATTTTTCATCTTTTTATGAATGAAAATTTTTAAAATTTATATTTTTAACAAAATTTTTGTATAAAAATCTTTAATAGTAAATCGCCTTAAATATTAAAAATTTTCTTACGTTTTTTGAAGGAAAAATAAATATTTTTTTTTTTCGATGAAATTGGAACACATTAATATGCTACATGCACAGTATTTATTAGCACGTATTTTCAATTTATGTAAATCATTTTACATTAAGAAATAAATTCAATGGTTTTAAATATTGATTTCATTCAATTAAGCGATGGAAAATTTAATGAAAATTCGGCCTTTCGACCCAATCGGCCTTTGCACACATTCGGACATTCGACCCACTCGGCCTTTCGACCCATTCGGCCTTTAGATATTCGGCCTTTCAACACTTTCGGCCTTTCGACCCAATCGGCCATTAGACATTCGGTCTTTCGATACATTCGCCATACGACATTCGTTGTTTGCTGATGAAAATTCAGAGTACTTTCAGAAAAAACGAAACTTTTCATAGTAAAACACATAAAACATATGGGAAATTACTTTTTGTCCTAAGACAAATTTTTAAATGAAAACGTTACAAATTTTTAATTATGATTTCTGAAATACTTTCATAAATGTTTGAATTTCAACATATATGAATATCGTTTAAGTAAATCGTTTTCATTTTCTTGTAATAACTGATTTATTTAAACCAAAATATTAAAAAAAATTCATAACAACAGCATTCTGGTTAAATTGAAATAAAGGCTTACTACGATTCGTTTGGTCACTAAGTCAATAAACATTACATAGATGGCAGTGATGGTCGTAAAAATTTGGAAAAATCGTACCAAAAATTACCACCTGGGGAAATTTCAAGTTCAAAAATTGTAGGAAAAGCAAAACAAATTCAGAAAATATAGGAACGTGTGATAATTTTGCGATTAAATAATTTTTTTTCGTATTTTTCTTTTACCATTTTAGACATCTTACATACACTAGTAAAACTAAAGATAAATTTATGAAGTATTATTTTAATTTGTCAGAGCCAACTTTGATGTATTTTTCAAAATGAAAGTTTGAAAAAATATATTTTAGAAATAATTTAATTTTAATATTTCTGCAATTAATATTTACTTAATACCAATATAGCCTTCTTGTATATTGTTCTTACAGATATGTAGAAAACTTTTAGATAAACATTTTATAATATTTTTGTTTTTTTTCATTGAAAAACTTGAAGCTAAAAAACACCATTTTTACTATGGATTCCTATGGAAATCAGTGAAAAGTTATACCACTAAAAAAGCTTCTAAAAAATACGTCATTAAGATTATGGCTCTATACTCTAGAAGGCTCTGATTCAACTCAAATAGGATTGTCATACTTCGTATAATCGAGTAAGTTTGAGTCGAAATGGAAAATGCTAATTGTATATTTAAGTATGATTAATTTTTTACAAGGTATTATAAACTGCATTAAATTATATTAAATTAATTTAATTAATATTAAAAGGTTATAAATTAATTAAATTATATGAATAAAATACTAATATGGAAATATTAATTTTGAGTTAAATTGAGATTTGGTTTGCAACACATAATGACGTATTTATTTATGCATGCTAAATTTTGATTCAATGAATGTGAACAACGTGGAATTATGTAAATGAAAATCGAGATGCTAAATGTATTGAACTTAATTAATTAACTTCATGGATTTATTGAAGTTTAGGTTGCAGTTTTCACATACAAACGTCAATATTACTTATATGGTACACGGACAAAAATTTTTAAGAATATAATTTTTCTATTTCCTTTCATTGATGTATTATTTTAATAACTTGTATTTTTAAGTGGTGATGGTAAATGGTATGGCCGAGATATCTTCAATAGGTGAATGAAGTTAATTGGATTTTTTAGGTAGCCTACTGTTTTATAAGTTTTAAATATAAGTTTTGAAATATTGATGATCGCTCTCTTACAAGTTGTTTTAACTATTTAGTGGTACTTTTCCGAGTTTTGAAGTATAAATGTGTAGATATCAAATGGAGATAAATGGAAGGAATTGTTGGATTGTAGGATGGTATCAGTTAATTTAATATGTTACTGTGGTTTCTCAGCATCCAGAAACTCCAAGCATCCAGCTGTTATGTAGCGTAGAAATTGTATTGTCTTGTGATAACTATTGTATTTTATTTATTACTACTAACTAATTTATATAAGTTAAATTCTATTAATTAAGTAGTAAAGATTCCAGAGATACCTGGGAAATTCTATTTGAGCTTTATTCGTAAATATCCTATGTATAGACATGTAGTACTTAACTAAATTATTGGTGGTTCTATGTAATTTTATTTTATTTAGATCTTCATATCAGAGACTGGTTAACTGCAACCAGACCTCTAAATCCAAATCAATTCGCCTATAGGAAAGGCAAATCCACAGAGGGTGCGCTGCATCTACTTGTCACCAAGATTGAAGCAGCCTATCGCTTGAAAGAAATTGCTCTGTGTGCATTTCTGGATATTGAGGGAGCTTTTGACAATACTGGATACGACTCAATTGCTAGGGCAATCAAGCGTAGAGGTATTGACGATCCGACTAACCACTGGATTAGTTCCATGTTGGTTAGTAGGAAGATTACATCTAAATTAGGTAATGAGTCAGTCACGATTACGGCAGCAAGAGGGTGTCCGCAGGGCGGTGTCCTGTCCCCTTTGCTGTGGTCACTCGTGATCGACGAGTTGCTTGATAATTTACATCTACTTGGGTACGTTGCCATTGGTTATGCGGACGATTTGGTTATCATAGTCTCTGGAGGGCATGAACGTACAATGTCCGCCAGCATGCAACAGGCGTTGCTTGTTATTTCGAATTGGTGCACTGGGGAGGGCCTTTCGATTAACCCTAGCAAAACAGTCCTGGTGCCCTTCACCAAAAGACGTAATTTGAACCTTGGTTCAATTAGTCTAAATGATATAAATATCGGATACTCCAATGAAGTCAAATATCTGGGTGTTGTCCTAGATAAGAAACTAACTTGGAACTCTCATATTACTTCAACTACCGAACGCGCGGCCAGGGCCATGTGGCCTACCGGCGTATGTTCGGCAGGACCTGGGGCCTGAACTCAAAAATGATTTACTGGATGTACATCATGATAGTGAGGCCAATTGTAACATATGGCGCAATAGTTTGGTGGCCTAAGGTACAGCAAAAAGTTATTATGAACAAGCTGGCCTCATTACAGAGGCTAGCATGTCTCGGAATTACAGGTGCTATGCGCACCTGCCCTACGGCGGCAATGGAAGCTCTCATCGGGCTCACTCCACTTCATATCCACGTCAAAAAATCAGCTGCTACCTGTGCAGCTAGATTGAAGCTAGTGAATCAATACAGTCATGATGACCATATGGGTCACCTGGACATTTTGAATGAACTTCCAGACCTGAATATGTTCTTTAGTGTCCCGGACGTTATGCCGAAAGAACTCTGCTTTGGCAGGAATTTCGTGGTAACAATCCCCGATAGAACAGACTGGGATATTGGGTTACCTCAGATGGAACCTAACAGCCTAGTCTGGTACACTGATGGATCAAAAATGGATAGTGGATTCGGCATTGGTGTCTTTGGACCCAATCACAAAATATCGAAATCACTGGGTACTTACCTCAGTGTTTTTCTACCCGAAATTCACGCCATCGAAATTTGCGCCTCTACTATTATGACCAAAGGTCTTAAAGGCGCATCCATCCACATTTTGTCTGACAGCCAAGCAGCACTGAAAGCATTGGCTTCTAACTGCCTGGATTCCAAGTCGGTTCAAAGTTGTTATAAACTGCTACAATCTCTCTCTTGTCAAAACAAGGTAAGGTTGTGGTGGGTGCCTGGTCACATGGGCATCACTGGAAATGAGATAGCCGACGAACTTGCACGGGCAGGCGCGTCGACTACACTCATTGGCCCTGAGCCTTTTTGTGGTATCCCGTGGGCTTCTGCAACCTACACAATCAGTAAATGGGAAAAAATACAGTGCTTGACTTATTGGAACTGTATTCCCGGCCTTAGACAAGCCAAATCTTTGATCAGACCATTTCACCACAAAAATTTGGCGATCAATTTCAGCAAAGAAAATATTAGGAAACTTGTGAGTTTTCTCTCAGGTCACTGTAACCTGAGATATCATTTGAACAAAATGAACCTGTCCACAGAGACGGAGTGCCGACTCTGTTTGGAAGAGACAGAAACCGCAGAACACATACTATGTGAGTGTGTTGCTCTGTGCACACGGAGGTGGATTCAATTTGAAGAGAGGTATCTGACCCCGGAGAAATGTAAATTGGCCTCTATAAACAGCATTCTCGCCTTTATTAGAGAGGTGGAGAAGCTCCTGGAGTAACAGTACCCAACAGCACAAAAGATCTTTTAGGTCGCAGTGCTAGCCGCTTTTGGGCAGGGTCAAAAAAAAAAAAAAAAAATGTAATTTTATAAAAAATTAACTTTAACATTATTAATTTCCCTTTTTCTAGATCTGTAGGAATTTGCTGGTTAGTTTTAGTTTAATTTTATGGTTAAATATATATTTTTAGCTTTTTATTTTTAAATGTAGTTGCAGTATGTAAACAATTAATTAACTATCTACTTGATAACGGTAACTAATGAAACAAGCGCTGTGAATTTAAATCGTAGCTTAGTAATTAAAAATGTTTAAACATTCTTTTAGAATTTTAGCTTAGAATTGGAATAGTATCCATATTCGATTTCATAAAATGTTAATTTTTGTAATATGTAATATATTTTGTTTTGCTCATTAATGTATACTATATTAATTAATTTAGTTTAAAGAATATTTAAAGGTTTCTCTTCCTTAGTTTGCTAATAAATAATTAAATTTTCAGAATTTAACATAGTTCCAGAATTAGTCATTATTATAGGGATTAAAATTAATCCTGAGTTTCAGAATTAAGTTTTAGCTTGAATCAACTCTTCAGGATCATTTAGTTTAGATCAACTCTCCAGGATCGTTTAGTGAATAAGCTGCAGTTTAGAAATTGTGTTGTCCTGTGCTAACTATTTTTACTATATATTTACTAACTATCGATCGCTTAGGTGTCTGTAACCGGGTCCAGTCCGTCCCAACTAATACTCCTATCCTATCCTTCGGTTTTGTTATATGTAAACGGGTGTACGGTGTGTGCCCGGGAGTCCCTGCTATAATGCTTGGCCGTACATCCTAATCAATCAATCAATAGTATTAATAGTATTAATTTAGTTAATAATATAAATAAAATATAATTAATTTTTTTAATGTTTACGTTATAATAATACATTTAAATTCCTGTTATCACAAATGTTTTCACTTTATGCGTATATTCGAATAAACCTTATGCGGTGATTCAGTCTTCTGATTCTGAACTTGAGTCATTGTTGATTCCCAATTTCTTCTCTTCTATATCCAAAAGCATTTTTTTTAATTTTTAGCTCTTGGTAGAGTAACTTTTGTCTTTGGAATTCATTTTTATGTTGTCTGATTGTCTGTTCTTCCAATAATTATTTTTTTTTAACGGTTTCGTTATGCTTTTTTGTTGGTTTTTCGAATAGTTGGATACGTTGTTTCTCTATTTCAAATTTTGATTTATTAATTGGTTTCGGGTTCGGTCTATTGATTGGTGTACTTTCGTTTTCTGTAGGTCTCTGGTCTATATCTATGTTCCCGCCAATGATGTCCTGATCTGAATTTATGATGGCATTGTTATCAAAGTGATGGCAATTTGAAACTCCAAAACTTTTCCCGCTGGGAGCACCAGATTTAGTTAAATTTACGATTGCATCCACCTGTTCTTCTATTTTTGGCAATTTTTTGCTTCAAATTACGCTTGTAATCGTTCCAAACCTATGTAATACGTAAATAAACACAATAGTCATAATAATTCATTACACTACCTAGTCACTAACGTACACATATAAATATTTACTTACTCTTCTCCACTACAAACTTTCTTTGGTTGGTGGTCCCAAGGCATTAAGTAGCAAGGTTAATTTCCTCCAAAATTCTTTAACGTCTTCTTTTGTTTTGCCGATATCAAGATATCCCCGGGCTATATCCGGATTTTTTTCCATTTCTTCGACTAAACTGTTGACGGTTTGTCACATTTATTTTTGATCTAACGAGATAATAATTTTTTTTATAATTATATTACATACATATTATAAATTAATTCCATGCAAAACAATAAAAAATTATATATCTGTATAAAAAAACTTACGTGCTCTTGCGTTCCATTTTTATTTAGTTATGTTACAAAAAAAAAAAACAAAAAAATTATGAACTGACTAAAAAATTGTAAGTGAGGATTTTTGACATTATACTCACCTCCCTTAGAATCACCGCGAGAACGATAATACCAACATTTCAAAGCGGTGACTCAAAGGGGTAATATTTTATTTTGTGTTTGTCACTTCAAATGGGAGAGACAAAGTTATATTGTGTTGTGTACATGCGTGTGTTCCCAAATGATGATACGTTGAGCGGCGTGAAACGTTGTGTTGGTATTTTAGTAAGCTCAGACGCCAATTTATGTGGTTAATACATAGTGGGGGAGGACGCGTGAGTGAGCCGCTACATATGATTCAGTAACATCGGAATCACCGTTATCCAATTCACTTACTTCATTATTACTCTCTGAAATTGAATAACAATCAAAAATTATTTTTAGTTTACCTCTTGAATTAATTTACGCCGGAAAGGTGGCCGTACCGTTATCGCTACTATTATTATTTTTTTGCTGCGAAATAATTTAAATATTTTTAATTTTTTTCGATTTGGGATTCGTTTTTCCACAGAATCCCTCTATCTATGAACACTTTTTTGATTTTTTTGAAAATGCCTTTTCTACGTATTTTTTACCATCTAAAAGTTTTATTATCTTTTGTCACGTCAACTCTACTCAATTCAATTCCATTATTTTTGTCGAGTTCAAAATAACTTAACGAAAATAATTTGATATGTTTTTAATTTACTTACATAAGCTATCTTTTATGTAAATTAATTGAAAAATGTTTGGTTTTTGGTTATACATATGTAGGTGGTTGAAAATATAATTAAGGAACAGAAATGTAGTCAAATTAAAATCGCTTTCTTTAAAAAATTTGATAATTTAGAAAATATTTTTGATTTTTAATTTATTTGAAGTTAATATTTCCGAAAATTGATGTACCACATGCCACATCCCATTATTAAGGATAAGTAAAACACTCAGCCACATGATTAGACAAAGTATGCTACTATAATATTTTGTGAGGTTACTTTGAATGACCTTGATTTTGGTTTTTGTTTCATATTTTCATCTAAAGATATTCACATCAAAATTAATTTTAATCAACGTTGTGAGAAAACCAAAAAAACTCAGCCACATGGCAAGATAAAATTGGTATGGTAATATTTTCTAAGATTGCTATGAATTATCTAGAATTTGGTTTTTGTTTCATGTTTCCAGCTAATACGAATACATTCAAGCGTTCAATAGGTATTCACATTTGAAAATTTAGTTTAAAATCAGGTGTTGGGATAAGTAAAAAAATATAGCCGCATGATTAAACAAAGTATTCTATGTGGTAATATTTTCTAAAATTAAACCATGTTGTGGTATAAGTAAAAAAAACTTAGCCACATGACTAGACAAAGTTATTATAGTAGTAATTAGTATAGTAGTAATTTGTTGACCTGGAATTTGGTTTTTGTTTCATGTTTCCGGGTATTGTGGTTCAAGCCGTGTTCACATTTGAAAATTGAGTTATAAAACATGTTGTGGAATAAGTAAAAGAACTCAGCCACATGATTAGATAACCCAGTTTTGAACTGATGAGCTTGGGATTTTGAAAAAATTAGTCTTTTCATCAGGTCGCCGCTGGACTGGTTGTACCATATCCCATTGTTGTGGGATAAGTAACACACTCAGCCACATGATTAGACAAATTATGCTATGGTAATATTTTCTAAGATTGTTTTGAAAGGCCTAGAATTTGTTATGTTTCTAGCTAGTACGTTTCAAAAGATATTCGCTTCAACGAAATTTTTTTTTTACGGTGGCCCCGGTTTCTGTGGCGCTCAGTGTACTTCTATATGTTATCTGTATTACGGGAAGGGGGGAATGATATTTCTACTTTGTTTTCAGTAGATATGTAACGAGGAATTGGCCTCTAAGATTTACCAAATCAAAAATATTGGGATTGCCATGAACAATTAATATATTTGTCTATAAAAAAAGCCAAAAAAATCAATTGTACAGACAGACAAATTAAATTCTTAATAAATATTCGTGTGGGCATAATATACACACAAATGAGGTTTCTCCATGGGTTTTTGATATTTGATGTAGTGAATAATAATTCGCTAAGTCAGTAGTTCTGGTCAGATTCTTAATATAAGTGGCTAGAGTGTAAACTTTTAGTAGAGTAGACCAACTTTTCAGTACGAAACCAAACTACCAACATAAACAATTCATGGATAGAGATGTGCAGTTTCGTTACTTTTAGGTAATCACGGGTACTCGGTACTTTTGACGTAATACTCGTTACTTTTTATTTGTTACAAAGTAATCAACACTCCGGAGTTATCACACGGAATTTTTAAAGCAACATTATTGATAGCTATTGGGTGTACAAATAAATTTCCGACCTGTTTTACTGAAATAAAAGACATTAGTTTGTATAGAAAATGAAAGAATGTTTTATTCAAAGTATACTCCTTCGGCAGCTATAACCTTCGCCCATCGTTCAGGCGGTTTGGTGGTTTCGAGGCGATCCAGTCATCGACCCATTTTTTGACGTTTTCATATGAGGTGAAGTGCTGCTGTGCCAGGGCTGATTGCATCGACCGGAACAAGTGGTAATCAGAGAGAGCAATGTCTGGTGAATACGGCGGGTGGGGTAGAATTTCCCAGTCCTGCCTGTCCAAGTAATTTTTGACAGGTATAGCAACATGTGGCCTAGCGTTGTCATGTTGCAAAATAATCTTATTGTGCCTTTTGTGCCATTCCGGTCGTTTTGCAGCTAGAGCTTGCTTTAAAGCCATCAGTTGTCGTCGATAAACTTGTCCCGTAATGGTTTCACGCTCTTTCAGCAGCTCATAATAGACGACACCCTTCATATCCTACCAAATACAAAGCATCACCTTCGAACATGGATATTTGCTTTTGGCGTCGATGGCCCTGGTTCACCTGGCTTGACCCACGCTGGTTTGCGCTTTGGATTGTCATAATGGATCCATTTTTCATTCCGACGTTCCATGTCCCTTTCTTTCAATTTTTGAGGCCCCCAATTTCTCAGGTTCTGAGCCAATCCCATTGCATGTATACGTTGTGAAACATATTGTTGGGTAATATTCAACTCTTCTGCCAATTGTTTTTTTAGTCTGACAAGGGTCCACATCAAGCAATCCTTCCAATTCTGTATCTTCAAATTTTCTTGGTCTGCCTTCACATTCTTTGTCTCTAACGTCAAAATCACCAACTTTGAATCGTTGAAACCACTCTTTGCATGTTGTTTTCGATGGAGCATGTTCACCGTAAACTTCCACCAGCAAACGATTTGTTTCCGCGCACATTTCTTCAACAAAAAATAATGAAGTAAAACTTCCCGCAAATGTTAGGTTTTTTGGCACAAAATTCGACATTTTCAATTACATGAAAATAATTGTTGTTTACGCTTTGAACAAATGTCACTAGTAATTATTCAAGCTTGACATCTAACCTTCAAAAAACATGTATTGCCCAAGCTAATTCTACGAAACTATCGAAACCCCCCGTCAAATCAATTCGCGGAATCTAAATTCGTGCTCTCAATTATAATCTTTACTGTAGTTATATTTATATATCACACAATCGGTTTGATTTGAAAAAACACATCTATATTCGTTGGTCAACTAGCCAGTCTATTGTTGGTTTCAGAACCAACACACAGCATAAAAACGACACAGTAGACAACTATATTGGCATCAGCCAATATAGAATATAGGCGCTGTAGAGATCAACGTATAAACAGAATATTGGCACAGTAGATCAACGACTAATAGAATAATGTATTGAAGTAACGTCGAGTCTAATAGAAAGCAACATAAAAAAAGTCCAATTTAGATATTATTTGTTACAAAATATAAAAAAAAAAACATCAGTGCTGGTAAGTAAACAAAATAATACCAAACATTGTCGTGGAAACTTTATTTATAATTGTTGACGTTCTACGCAGATGGATACAATCAGGAAATCTTAATGAGTAATAGCTCTCTTTTGCCACTATCTATTAAGCCAAAATTAAATAAAAGTGGATTTTTGAAATATATCATCAGAGACAGCCAAAATAACTTTGTTATTAAAGTTAAAAATTTAACGGAAATAACTATCAAAATTAACGAAACACAAAATAAATGTTTAGAAGACAAAGAAAAACTGCAACCACTAGTATATCCTACAGCATGCTATAATTTGTGGCTCTTTATTCAAATATGTATGTTTTTACGAAATTAAAACTAAGTACGACCAAAGTGTTCCGGCGGTTACAACGTTAATATCGGACATCACAAATACGTCAAGAAGCAAGACAATAAATAAGGATGTGTAATGTAATGCAATATTTTTACGGTCAAAAATTATTTTATTATTCATATTTTTCGGTAAATTACTAAAAGTATCTGAATTTTTCGGTTAATTACTAAAATATTATTAGAGAAATGAAATACAACAATTTAGTTACATATGAATATTTTTAGTAACTAAATAAATAAATTTATTTAGAGTTTAAATATATAGTATTACAAATATATGAATATACATATTTAATGTAATATTGAAATAAAGTTATGGAGAAAAAATACTTTGTCGGTAAGTAATTTCTACAAAATCCTAAGTAAACTTTACTTAATTCAACAATCAAATTTTACTAAATATATAGTAGAATTCTCGTAAAACCAATGTTGATCTCATATTACACATAGGTATATTAAAACATGTAAATTTCACGTGTCGTAATTTGTAATATTAATAATTCGTTTCCTGGGCTAAATTCCAACATAATTTTTAAGTTAAACTAACTCATGTTTTAAGTCATTATCTAAATATTTTTTGAGTATAATATAAAATTACATATTTTGGATATTTTTAGGAATCAAAGAAATGAATTGATAATTTGTTTAGAGATGTGAGTTGGTTTAAATATTCAACGAAAATAAAGTTTATAAATTGTGTCGTTTTGTGCTAATTATTTTATCTAAAAAAACCAACTAAATATTGGCTATTTAGGTATCTGGAACCTGTTCAATTTCTATAATTTTTAACATACCCTTCCTATCCTTCGGTTTTGTTGCATATAGCGGGTGTACGGAGGGTTCGGTGTCACCCGGTAATCTAATAATAATAGACGAATAAATGGTTAGATTTAAATAAATTTCTGAAGCAAAATAAATGCAATCAAAATATACAAAATAGTCTAGCACGTACACTACTAGTCACGCCGAAGATCGAAGAACGAATTTGTTTTTTGTACAAAAAACGAAATTTTTAAAGGACACGAAGCATGACGATATTTTGAGGAAAAAAAGTAACTTTATAAAAATCTAAAATTATGTATTAAAATATTATTAATTTAATCGATACACTTAACTCCCAATATATACATACATATAAAAAATATAAAAATAAAACTACTCCACCGAAAAAGATCGAAAATTTTATTCGCGTTATGGATGGTTGATGGACGCGGATGTTCCACCGTAAAATTATAAGATTGGAACATAATTTCATAATAATAATTTCATAATTTTAGCAAGGTGATAACATGAGTGTAATAATTAAACTACTAACTTGGATTTATTTTTATTTTTTATAATTTTTTCAATTTATTTACAAATGGAGTAACGACGTCTGTTTCCGTTAATATCTTAACTATGTAAGAAAAGAAACAATCACAAGTGAATAGAAATAGTGAGTATTTTTTGGTTTTAAAATATTTTGAAGAGCCAGATTTTAAAATATTTCGAATATTGAAAACAAATATCCCGTTGGCAGTACATGCTTGTATATGTTTTGTGTTTTACATTTTGTATACTGTAAAACCTGGTTACAACGAAACTCACGAAACAAAAAAAACAGCAATATTTAATTTAAGATAAAATATTGTATCATAAAATATTTAACAACATTTCTGTAACGCAAATAAAACACAAATATCTCAAATTTTGATGGGAGTAACCTTTATAATAAAAGCACTTAGTAAAGCTTGTCTAGAAGTATTTTTTTAAGTATCTTCTTTCGAGTGGAACGTTTTTTTCGTTAATTTCAAGACTTTCGAATGTTTTATTTTATTTAACTCTTTAAAATTGTTACAAGAATTATTTAAGCTGTTTTTTAATTGATGTAATTGGTGTTTACTTACAAAATAATTTATTTTTTACTTTCAGAACTGGCATCTAAAAACGAAATCCCAATATTTTCATGTTTACTTGTTTACTTTGACAAATTCCGCACCAAAAGAAAATCGAAACGAGTGTTTTAAACCCATCTACCAATCGAAAATTATATTTTTTCTTGGTATTTAGTCACCCTTTAATTTCTAGGAAATTATTTTATACCTATAGCAAAAATCACAATTGAATCAAGCGAAAAATTAAATGTGACCCTACCTGAATGAAATTCAGCAAAGGAATTTCTATGTTTCCAACAGGTTATATACATACATATTACATCAAAGTTTAAGTCTTCTGTTTACACAGAGTGTGTATATT
This sequence comes from Tipula vernalis, assembly GCA_958295665.1. Lineage (NCBI taxonomy): Eukaryota > Metazoa > Arthropoda > Insecta > Diptera > Tipulidae > Tipula > Tipula vernalis. The sequence continues at coordinate 188,970,538 of OY282559.1, forward strand.
TAGGAGAAGGCTCCAATTGAAAATGTTTTCCGTTTTGGAGATATTTTTCAAATACGTTCAAATTTTCTTTTTTTTAGAAGTGTTGACGCAAACAATTATTTTTTGTCTGTTCGGGACAACAGAAAATATTAAAATCAGTATCCAGTCGCTCACGCGAACGTCCGGTATTTGCTAAGTTGTTTGAATACATTTATTTGGGTTTGGGAATAAACGAAATTTTATAATTATATCTTTCTGCGAACATGATTGACTTGAGTTTGCCACTGTATTTGTTATTCCATTGAATGCTAAATGATTTAAAATGATAAAATAAATCTAGTTTAAAGCGAAAACCAAAAATAGGACATAACATTGTCACATTTAGCCACGCATTTACTCAAAAATTATTTATTTAACATCTCGACATTACACAGATATAATTCGTAAATAATCTTAAAAAAACATCAAAAATTCCAGATAAAATTTATTATTAACAACGTTTTCTACGTAAACTTTCGGGGTTAGGTACATACATTAATATATTTATGTTCATAGGCAACGCATCTCCCATATTCATGACCTCACCCCGTGTTCTATACAGCGTGTGATATGAACGCATTATTATTCAAAAATGAAATTCAAAATTTTTAAAATGCTAAATTTTTTTATGACATTATACTCAATAACAAGATAAAAGATAATTTGACGCAGATATGGCACGGAATAATGTATGTACATATTTCATATATGACGACATGTGCGTAACCGTACGTACTACTACTTTTGAAAACACAAAAAATTTATAAAATTTCAATAACAATTTAATGATTTTCAATTGAGTTTTTTTTTAGATATAAAATTAAAATTATTATTATACAAACCAACAATTTGAGTTCGTTTGTTTTGCAAATTTTGGTTTGGAAGCATGGTGGTGTGGCTAAATTGAAAATGGTATATTGTGTAATAATAATATAACATTTATTAGAGGGTGTTGAAACCTCGAACAACGAAATAATGATTGTAACACAATTAACTTTTATATAAGTAAGGTTGTAAGATGTTAATTGCACCCTCCATTTTTAGCTGAAATCATAAAAAATAAATATTTTAAATCATAAAAAGCGAAACTGACTGACTACACACTGCCGCGCACTGATGAGGTTATTCAAATAATTTTTCGTTTTTATTGTTATTTCCATTTCGTTAAAAATATTCATAAACCATAAAACGAGTGTTTAATAAAAAAAATAGCACGGTAAAATGCCCGATCATGCATAACAACTTTTGTTATTTTTATTATTACGGTAATGATTCAATAATTCTCTAAATAATGAACAACCTCATTCAAATTAAAAACAAATATTAGCAGTTCAATAATATAACACAGAAAAGTATTTAATGGGGGTCAAAATTTAATATTTATGAAAATGACAAACTATTGCTGGGTTTTTACGCGTATGATTTACATCATAATCAGAAATTGTTATTTATCTAGAGCTTCGAAGGTGGGCTTTATTAGTTCGGCCTAAACTAAGCGGATGGTTGGGTCGATTTTGGGAAATTGTAAATCTTACGTTGCCGCCGAAGGGAAAGAGCAGGAATCGAAAATAAGATAGAATCTAATACAGTACAGAATACTATATACTCACCGAGCACTCAACTACTTACCCTGGTCACATCCCTTAATTAGTTTACTCTATTTCATGGCGGAGTTAATTTCCAAAGTCCAAATTTTTAATTATTTGTTTCATATAATAATCACATCTAATGGAATGTGCATTCTTAGAAGCCGGTTTCGGCTAATGTAAGTAAACGTATCTCACTGTTTTCTTGTTCTTGAAGACGTAATGCGTGTTTTAAGACCTTTTTATTAATTTCCTCGCTGACGTAATGTATCCTTAAGTCTCGATGAATAGTTATCCGCATTTCTTACGTACTAAGGTGCAACAACAATACTTAGCAACGCCCCAGAGCAGGATAACATACGTAAAGAAGCAATTTATTGTGGATAGTTAGCTCTGAGTTTCTCTGAATCTAATGTTAAATTCTTCCTTTTTCTTTTTCACGCATTTTTCCACTTTAAGTTAACGTCAAGAGTCATGCCTAAATATTTGGCTGTATCGATATTTGGAACCTGCTTTAAATTAATTCTATTGGAAACCAGTTAACCTTTCGATTAGAGAAGTGCATGCGAACAGGTTTTATTTTATTGAGATATATACGCCATCGTTTTGTCTAGTTATAAATCTCATTAGTGATTAACTGTAGTTTGCTGGTTCCCTCTTCAACAATATCTCCAATTCAAGATCGCTGTTTCATGACGATAAATTGCAACATATATTTTAACCTCGTCTTGCTTTTAGTGGGCCCCTTGTAGATGGTCGGTACAAAATTGGTCCCAAAACTCTGTCGTTTGGGCTCAATTTTAGAAGACCAATCTTAGAAACTTGTATGTTATTTGCCCGTTTGCTGCTTTCCAAAATGAGTACTTGGTGTCTTTTTCAGCTGTAAGACTATTTAAATATATATTGATTAACTCATTCTGAACTTCTTAACTAAGCGATTTTAGTTTATAAACAAGACAAAGCTTAACAACTTATGTATTGTTAAGCTTTGTCTAGTTTTCTGGAGATCTATTAATTTGCCAGGTTTCACAAAGCTTTTGTTTTTCTTTGACTAGTTTTTTACTTCCACTGGATCAGTTTTTTCGAATTTCTTATTAGTTTGAATGATCGCTGAACTGTTATGGGCTGCAGATTTTATTATTTTAATTAATCGTTCTAGTTCATCTTCCAATTGTGAGGAATTTTTTTATTGGTAAGTTCAAGTTGTTTTTAATTTCATTTAGCTTAAGCAACACATCCCAATTAATTTTCTCATTAGTTAGCCTTGGCGCTTTAACCCGGAGTTGCCAACGCACAACTGGAAAGTTGCCAAGCTCGAGGAGGCAAAGGCTGACTATAGGTCAGCTGTTATCATCTTAAACAGGGAGTCACTGACTGCACTGGAAAAAACCAACGGTCTAATCAACTATGGATTCAGTGCAGTCACACTCAAAGTGTATAAGGAGGACGCGGACAAGTCGGAGGTTTCGAAGTCATCTTCAGAAAATACCGCGGTGCTTGATAGCTAAGCGGAAACTCTCTCCACGGACACGGAGATGTCAACGCCCATGGAATCTTTAAAGAGGCTCTCAGAGGAGTTCTCATTAGGGGATGACTCTGATGTTACTGTGGTGGAGAAGAGGCTGTAGAGGTGACACTGACATTTCTTCAAGTCAACCTTCACTACTCTGAGGTAGCATCAGCTGCTCTAATTTTAAAAAATGGGAAATAAGCGACAGATGTCGTCTTGATACAGGAACCTTGGGTCACTGAAGACTGGGTACTTGGGCTCAAGACTCCCTATTATAGAATAATGCACCCGAAAAAAGAAGGTAAGGTTCGGTCGTGCATTCTCATTAAAAATAACATAAGCTGTTTTCTGCTAACAAATTTCAGTAATGGAGATGTAGCAGCGGTCAGCATTGAGGTCGATAAACGAAACCTCTGGCTAGTATCAGCTTACCAAGCTTATGATGAAGTGGATACTCTGCCAATCATTCTAGATGAGCTAATCTTGGACGCTCAAAAGCGCAAGGTTGGAGTCATCCTTGGAAGTGATGCAAATGCTCATCACACGATCTGGGGAAGTATGGACACAAATGAACGAGGTGAGTTACTCCCCGATTACATTTTAAGTACTAACCTTCATATATGTAACATAGACAATGAGCCGGCCTTTATAACTAGTAATAGACAGGAGGTATTGGATATTACTCTTGTCTCAAGCTTTCTGACGACTAGTTTATTAAACTGGAGAGTGTCGGAGGACCACTTCTTTTCTGATCATTGTTATCTTCAATTTGAAATGGACTTGGCTTCTCCAAAAAGAGCAATCTACAGAAACAGGAGGAAAACCAACTGGGATACCTTTAGAACTATTCTGGTTAATTAACTACCAGTTCCGGTGCCAAAACCTCCAAAAACTGCGCAAGAGTTCGATGGCTTGGTGGACGAGTTATCCAGCGCTTTTAATGAAGCGATACTGGGCTCTAGTCCCATTAGCAGGCCAAGGGATAAATCTCGACCACCCTGCGTGGTCCAATGAGATTCAACAAACACGTCGAAAATGCAAAAGCCTCTTCAAAACAGCACAGAAAACAAAATCTGCTGTAGACTCGGACTCCTATAAGGAAATCCTTAAAATTTACAAATATCAATTGAGAAGTGCCAAGAACAGCTCTTGCAGACTATACTGTGGCAAAATTCAGGAGTCTTCGGAGAGTTCTAGGCTACGCAAAGTACTAGCAACTGCATCGCAAGTTATCTTCAACGGCCGGATGGGATATGGACCACTAATAGTGCGGAATCGCTGGAACATCTGATGGAGACTCATTTTCCTGGTTGTTCCGAATCTGTACCTAGCACATCAGTAGGTAAAAGGGCTAGTAGCCTCATAGGCCAAATTATTAACAGAAAAAGGATCCTGTGGGCGATAAACAGTTTTAAACCATATAAGTCGCCTGAACTCGATAGTATTATCCTGGCGGATATTCAACAAACTACGGATCTAACAATTTCCTGGTTAGAGGTAATTTTCAAAGGCAGCCTAGAACTATCACATTCCAAGTAAATAGACAGTAGTGAAGGTTGTTTTCATACCTACGGCGGGGAAACGCTCACACTGCAATCCCAAAGACCTTAAACCGGATTAGCTTGTCTTCCTTCCTTTTTAAAACACTGGAAAGACAAATAGAAGCTCATATTAGAGGCAGGATTGTGACAGAAAAGCTGTCTAAATCTCAGCATGCCTATTGCAAGGGGAAATCTGTAGAGTGCTCTTCATTCTCTAATATTTTTGATTGAAAAATCTTTCGAATATAGAGACTATGCACTGGTAAACGATTGTGAAAATTTTCCTAAAACTCCGAGATATTCCTAAAAAACTACAACAACAACTAAAATTTTCAGAGTATTAGTAAAACTGCGAACTAACGAATAAATTCCAAACTACGCAATAAGAAATTATAAAATTTTAATAATTCACGGGGAAAAAAATATAGGACACATTGCCATAAATTATAGGAGCCCAGGCATTTTTGGCTTTTTACCGGAGCGCTTACTATGAAAACGTTAAATGATGTGAATGGAATTGTGATCATAAAAATAGTAAAATTTCATATAACATATAGTAACCATTAATAGAAAAATGCGTATTTCATCAGTGTAGAATAACGATATTTACCTTAACAAAAAGGAAAAATTACAATTGATTATATGAAACACCTTTATATTATATAATTAATTTGTTTATTGTATAGTAGTGATTCCTATATTGTACATACAATTAAGCAAATAGTGAAGTCTGCCGTACATGCAGCGCATGCTCTAATTTGAGTACATACTATATTATATAGTAAATAAATCAGTAATTTTTTTTCTCAAAAACAATTATATAACATAAGAGAATTATCGTATATCGATATTCCCGGAGTTTCCCTGGTGTTCCTAAACACCGGCCATTCTAACGGAAACTTATTTTGAGTAGGTCACGATCTACTCTAACAGAAAATAAATCAATTTTTAAAAATTCTGTGGTCCCAGGCACTTAGGATTGACGATATTTGAATATTCTATAGAGAATTATCGTATATCGCGTTTCCCGGAGTTTTCCTGGTGTTACTAAACACCGGCCATTCTAACGGAAACCTAATTTGAGTAGGTCACGATCTACTCTAACAGAAAATAAATCAATTTTTAAAAATTCTGTGGTCCCAGGCACTTAGGATTGACGATATTTGAATATTCTATAGAGAATTATCGTATATCGCGTTTCTCGGAATTTTCCTGGTATTACTAAACACCGGCCATTCTAACGGAAACTTATTTTGAGTAGGTCACGATCTACTCTAACAGAAAATAAATCAATTTTTAAAAATTCTGTGGTCCCAGGCACTTAGGATTGACGATATTTGAATATTCTATAGAGAATTATCGTATATCGCGTTTCTCGGAATTTTCCTGGTATTACTAAACACCGGCCATTCTAACGGAAACTTATTTTGAGTAGGCCACGATCTACTCTAACACAAAATAAATCAATTTTTAAAAATTCTGTGGTCCCAGGCACTTAGGATTGACGATATTTGAATATTCTATAGAGAATTATCGTATATCGCGTTTCTCGGAATTTTCCTGGTATTACTAAACACCGGCCATTCTAACGGAAACTTATTTTGAGTAGGTCACGATCTACTCTAACACAAAATAAATCAATTTTTAAAAATTCTGTGGTCCCAGGCACTTAGGATTGACGATATTTGAATATTCTATAGAGAATTATCGTATATCGCGTTTCCCGGAGTTTTCCTGGTGTTACTAAACACCGGCCATTCTAACGGAAACTTACTTTGAGTAGGTCACGATCTACTCTAACAGAAAATAAATCAATTTTTAAAAATTCTGTGGTCCCAGGCACTTAGGGTTGACGATATTTGAATATTCTATAGAGAATTATCGTATATCGCGTTTCCCGGAGTTTTCCTGGTGTTACTAAACACCGGCCATTCTAACGGAAACCTAATTTGAGTAGGTCACGATCTACTCTAACAGAAAATAAATCAATTTTTAAAAATTCTGTGGTCCCAGGCACTTAGGATTGACGATATTTGAATATTCTATAGAGAATTATCGTATATCGCGTTTCTCGGAATTTTCCTGGTATTACTAAACACCGGCCATTCTAACGGAAACTTATTTTGAGTAGGTCACGATCTACTCTAACACAAAATAAATCAATTTTTAAAAATTCTGTGGTCCCAGGCACTTAGGATTGACGATATTTGAATATTCTATAGAGAATTATCGTATATCGCGTTTCTCGGAATTTTCCTGGTATTACTAAACACCGGCCATTCTAACGGAAACTTATTTTGACACGATCTACTCTAACACAAAATAAATCAATTTTTAAAAATTCTGTGGTCCCAGGCACTTAGGATTGACGATATTTGAATATTCTATAGAGAATTATCGTATATCGCGTTTCCCGGAGTTTTCCTGGTGTTACTAAACACCGGCCATTCTAACGGAAACCTAATTTGAGTAGGTCACGATCTACTCTAACAGAAAATAAATCAATTTTTAAAAATTCTGTGGTCCCAGGCACTTAGGATTGACGATATTTGAATATTCTATAGAGAATTATCGTATTTCGCGTTTCTCGGAATTTTCCTGGTATTACTAAACACCGGCCATTCTAACGGAAACTTATTTTGAGTAGGTCACGATCTACTCTAACACAAAATAAATCAACTTTTAAAAATTCTGTGGTCCCAGGCACTTAGGATTGACGATATTTGAATATTCTATAGAGAATTATCGTATATCGCGTTTCTCGGAATTTTCCTGGTATTACTAAACACCGGCCATTCTAACGGAAACTTATTTTGACACGATCTACTCTAACACAAAATAAATCAATTTTTAAAAATTCTGTGGTCCCAGGCACTTAGGATTGACGATATTTGAATATTCTATAGAGAATTATCGTATATCGCGTTTCCCGGAGTTTTCCTGGTGTTACTAAACACCGGCCATTCTAACGGAAACCTAATTTGAGTAGGTCACGATCTACTCTAACAGAAAATAAATCAATTTTTAAAAATTCTGTGGTCCCAGGCACTTAGGATTGACGATATTTGAATATTCTATAGAGAATTATCGTATTTCGCGTTTCTCGGAATTTTCCTGGTATTACTAAACACCGGCCATTCTAACGGAAACTTATTTTGAGTAGGTCACGATCTACTCTAACACAAAATAAATCAATTTTTAAAAATTCTGTGGTCCCAGGCACTTAGGATTGACGATATTTGAATATTCTATAGAGAATTATCGTATATCGCGTTTCTCGGAATTTTCCTGGTATTACTAAACACCGGCCATTCTAACGGAAACTTATTTTAAGTAGGTCACGATCTACTCTAACACAAAATAAATCAATTTTTAAAAATTCTGTGGTCCCAGGCACTTAGGATTGACGATATTTGAATATTCTATAGAGAATTATCGTATATCGCGTTTCTCGGAATTTTCCAGGTATTACTAAACACCGGCCATTCTAACGGAAACTTATTTTGAGTAGGTCACGATCTACTCTAACAGAAAATAAATCAATTTTTAAAAATTCTGTGGTCCCAGGCACTTAGGATTGACGATATTTGAATATTCTATAGAGAATTATCGTATATCGCGTTTCCCGGAGTTTTCCTGGTGTTACTAAACACCGGCCATTCTAACGGAAACTTACTTTGAGTAGGTCACGATCTACTCTAACAGAAAATAAATCAATTTTTAAAAATTCTGTGGTCCCAGGCACTTAGGATTGACGATATTTGAATATTCTATAGAGAATTATCGTATATCGCGTTTCCCGGAGTTTTCCTGGTGTTACTAAACACCGGCCATTCTAACGGAAACCTAATTTGAGTAGGTCACGATCTACTCTAACAGAAAATAAATCAATTTTTAAAAATTCTGTGGTCCCAGGCACTTAGGATTGACGATATTTGAATATTCTATAGAGAATTATCGTATATCGCGTTTCTCGGAATTTTCCTGGTATTACTAAACACCGGCCATTCTAACGGAAACTTATTTTGAGTAGGTCACGATCTACTCTAACACAAAATAAATCAATTTTTAAAAATTCTGTGGTCCCAGGCACTTAGGATTGACGATATTTGAATATTCTATAGAGAATTATCGTATATCGCGTTTCCCGGAGTTTTCCTGGTGTTACTAAACACCGGCCATTCTAACGGAAAACTAATTTGAGTAGGTCACGATCTACTCTAACAGAAAATAAATCAATTTTTAAAAATTCTGTGGTCCCAGGCACTTAGGATTGACGATATTTGAATATTCTATAGAGAATTATCGTATATCGCGTTTCCCGGAGTTTTCCTGGTGTTACTAAACACCGGCCATTCTAACGGAAACTTATTTTGAGTAGGTCACGATTTACTCTAACAGAAAATAAATCAATTTTTAAAAATTCTGTGGTCCCAGGCACTTAGGATTGACGATATTTGAATATTCTATAGAGAATTATCGTATATCGCGTTTCCCGGAGTTTTCCTGGTGTTACCAAACACCGGCCATTCTAACGAAAACCTAATTTGAGTAGGTCACGATCTACTCTAACAGAAAATAAATCAATTTTTAAAAATTCTGTGGTCCCAGGCACTTAGGATTGACGATATTTGAATATTCTATAGAGAATTATCGTATATCGCGTTTCCCGGAGTTTTCCTGGTGTTACTAAACACCGGCCATTCTAACGGAAACCTAATTTGAGTAGGTCACGATCTACTCTAACAGAAAATAAATCAATTTTTAAAAATTCTGTGGTCCCAGGCACTTAGGATTGACGATATTTGAATATTCTATAGAGAATTATCGTATATCGCGTTTCTCGGAATTTTCCTGGTATTACTAAACACCGGCCATTCTAACGGAAACTTATTTTGAGTAGGTCACGATCTACTCTAACACAAAATAAATCAATTTTTAAAAATTCTGTGGTCCCAGGCACTTAGGATTGACGATATTTGAATATTCTATAGAGAATTATCGTATATCGCGTTTCTCGGAATTTTCCTGGTATTACTAAACACCGGCCATTCTAACGGAAACTTATTTTGAGTAGGTCACGATCTACTCTAACAGAAAATAAATCAATTTTTAAAAATTCTGTGGTCCCAGGCACTTAGGATTGACGATATTTGAATATTCTATAGAGAATTATCGTATATCGCGTTTCCCGGAGTTTTCCTGGTGTTACTAAACACCGGCCATTCTAACGGAAACTTACTTTGAGTAGGTCACGATCTACTCTAACAGAAAATAAATCAATTTTTAAAAATTCTGTGGTCCCAGGCACTTAGGATTGACGATATTTGAATATTCTATAGAGAATTATCGTATATCGCGTTTCCCGGAGTTTTCCTGGTGTTACTAAACACCGGCCATTCTAACGGAAACCTAATTTGAGTAGGTCACGATCTACTCTAACAGAAAATAAATCAATTTTTAAAAATTCTGTGGTCCAGGCACTTAGGATTGACGATATTTGAATATTCTATAGAGAATTATCGTATATCGCGTTTCTCGGAATTTTCCTGGTATTACTAAACACCGGCCATTCTAACGGAAACTTATTTTGAGTAGGTCACGATCTACTCTGACAGAAAATAAATCAATTTTTAAAAATTCTGTGGTCCCAGGCACTTAGGATTGACGATATTTGAATATTCTATAGAGAATTATCGTATATCGCGTTTCCCGGAGTTTTCCTGGTGTTACTAAACACCGGCCATTCTAACGGAAACCTAATTTGAGTAGGTCACGATCTACTCTAATAGAAAATAAATCAATTTTTAAAAATTCTGTGGTCCCAGGCACTTAGGATTGACGATATTTGAATATTCTATAGAGAATTATCGTATATCGCGTTTCCCGGAGTTTTCCTGGTGTTACTAAACACCGGCCATTCTAACGGAAACTTATTTTGAGTAGGTCACGATTTACTCTAACAGAAAATAAATATATTTTTAAAAATTCTGTGGTCCCAGGCACTTAGGATTGACGATATTTGAATATTCTATAGAGAATTATCGTATATCGCGTTTCCCGGAGTTTTCCTGGTGTTACTAAACACCGGCCATTCTAACGGAAACCTAATTTGAGTAGGTCACGATCTACTCTAACAGAAAATAAATCAATTTTTAAAAATTCTGTGGTCCCAGGCACTTAGGATTGACGATATTTGAATATTCTATAGAGAATTATCGTATATCGCGTTTCCCGGAGTTTTCCTGGTGTTACTAAACACCGGCCATTCTAACGGAAACCTAATTTGAGTAGGTCACGATCTACTCTAACAGAAAATAAATCAATTTTTAAAAATTCTGTGGTCCCAGGCACTTAGGATTGACGATATTTGAATATTCTATAGAGAATTATCGTATATCGCGTTTCTCGGAATTTTCCTGGTATTACTAAACACCGGCCATTCTAACGGAAACTTATTTTGAGTAGGTCACGATCTACTCTAACACAAAATAAATCAATTTTTAAAAATTCTGTGGTCCCAGGCACTTAGGATTGACGATATTTGAATATTCTATAGAGAATTATCGTATATCGCGTTTCTCGGAATTTTCCTGGTATTACCAAACACCGGCCATTCTAACGGAAACTTATTTTGACACGATCTACTCTAACACAAAATAAATCAATTTTTAAAAATTCTGTGGTCCCAGGCACTTAGGATTGACGATATTTGAATATTCTATAGAGAATTATCGTATATCGCGTTTCCCGGAGTTTTCCTGGTGTTACTAAACACCGGCCATTCTAACGGAAACCTAATTTGAGTAGGTCACGATCTACTCTAACAGAAAATAAATCAATTTTTAAAAATTCTGTGGTCCCAGGCACTTAGGATTGACGATATTTGAATATTCTATAGAGAATTATCGTATATCGCGTTTCTCGGAATTTTCCTGGTATTACTAAACACCGGCCATTCTAACGGAAACTTATTTTGAGTAGGTCACGATCTACTCTAACACAAAATAAATCAATTTTTAAAAATTCTGTGGTCCCAGGCACTTAGGATTGACGATATTTGAATATTCTATAGAGAATTATCGTATATCGCGTTTCTCGGAATTTTCCTGGTATTACTAAACACCGGCCATTCTAACGGAAACTTATTTTGAGTAGGTCACGATCTACTCTAACAGAAAATAAATCAATTTTTAAAAATTCTGTGGTCCCAGGCACTTAGGATTGACGATATTTGAATATTCTATAGAGAATTATCGTATATCGCGTTTCCCGGAGTTTTCCTGGTGTTACTAAACACCGGCCATTCTAACGGAAACCTAATTTGAGTAGGTCACGATCTACTCTAACAGAAAATAAATCAATTTTTAAAAATTCTGTGGTCCCAGGCACTTAGGATTGACGATATTTGAATATTCTATAGAGAATTATCGTATATCGCGTTTCTCGGAATTTTCCTGGTATTACTAAACACCGGCCATTCTAACGGAAACTTATTTTGAGTAGGTCACGATCTACTCTAACAGAAAATAAATCAATTTTTAAAAATTCTGTGGTCCCAGGCACTTAGGATTGACGATATTTGAATATTCTATAGAGAATTATCGTATATCGCGTTTCTCGGAATTTTCCTGGTATTACTAAACACCGGCCATTCTAACGGAAACTTATTTTGAGTAGGTCACGATCTACTCTAACACAAAATAAATCAATTTTTAAAAATTCTGTGGTCCCAGGCACTTAGGATTGACGATATTTGAATATTCTATAGAGAATTATCGTATATCGCGTTTCCCGGAGTTTTCCTGGTGTTACTAAACACCGGCCATTCTAACGGAAACCTAATTTGAGTAGGTCACGATCTACTCTAACAGAAAATAAATCAATTTTTAAAAATTCTGTGGTCCCAGGCACTTAGGATTGACGATATTTGAATATTCTATAGAGAATTATCGTATATCGCGTTTCTCGGAATTTTCCTGGTATTACTAAACACCGGCCATTCTAACGGAAACTTATTTTGAGTAGGTCACGATCTACTCTAACACAAAATAAATCAATTTTTAAAAATTCTGTGGTCCCAGGGGTTTAGGATTGACGATATTTGAATATTCTATAGAGAATTATCGTATATCGCGTTTCTCGGAATTTTCCTGGTATTACTAAACACCGGCCATTCTAACGGAAACTTATTTTGAGTAGGTCACGATCTACTCTAACACAAAATAAATCAATTTTTAAAAATTCTGTGGTCCCAGGCACTTAGGATTGACGATATTTGAATATTCTATAGAGAATTATCGTATATCGCGATTCTCGGAATTTTCCTGGTATTACTAAACACCGGCCATTCTAACGGAAACTTATTTTGAGTAGGTCACGATCTACTCTAACAGAAAATAAATCAATTTTTAAAAATTCTGTGGTCCCAGGCACTTAGGATTGACGATATTTGAATATTCTATAGAGAATTATCGTATATCGCGTTTCCCGGAGTTTTCCTGGTATTACTAAACACCGGCCATTCTAACGAAAACTTATTTTGAGTAGGTCACGATCTACTCTAACAGAAAATAAATCAATTTTTAAAAATTCTGTGGTCCCAGGCACTTAGGATTGACGATATTTGAATATTCTATAGAGAATTATCGTATATCGCGTTTCCCGGAGTTTTCCTGGTGTTACTAAACACCGGCCATTCTAACGGAAACCTAATTTGAGTAGGTCACGATCTACTCTAACAGAAAATAAATCAATTTTTAAAAATTCTGTGGTCCCAGGCACTTAGGATTGACGAAATTTGAATATTCTATAGAGAATTATCGTATATCGCGTTTCTCGGAATTTTCCTGGTATTACTAAACACCGGCCATTCTAACGGAAACTTATTTTGAGTAGGTCACGATCTACTCTAACAGAAAATAAATCAATTTTTAAAAATTCTGTGGTCCCAGGCACTTAGGATTGACGATATTTGAATATTCTATAGAGAATTATCGTATATCGCGTTTCTCGGAATTTTCCTGGTATTACTAAACACCGGCCATTCTAACGGAAACTTATTTTGAGTAGGTCACGATCTACTCTAACACAAAATAAATCAATTTTTAAAAATTCTGTGGTCCCAGGCACTTTTTCGTTAAAATAAGTTTCCGTTAGAATGGCCGGTGTTTAGTAATACCAGGAAAATTCCGAGAAACGCGATATACGATAATTCTCTATAGAATATTCAAATATCGTCAATCCTAAGTGCCTGGGACCACAGAATTTTTAAAAATTGATTTATTTTCTGTTAGAGTAGATCGTAACCTACTCAAATTAAGTTTCCGTTAGAATGGCCGGTGTTTAGTAACACCAGGAAAACTCCGGGAAACGCGATATACGATAATTCTCTATAGAATATTCAAATATCGTCAATCCTAAGTGCCTGGGACCACAGAATTTTTAAAAATTGATTTATTTTCTGTTAGAGTAGATCGTGACCTACTCAAAATAAGTTTCCGTTAGAATGGCCGGTGTTTAGTAATACCAGGAAAACTCCGAGAAACGCGATATACGATAATTCTCTATAGAATATTCAAATATCGTCAATCCTAAGTGCCTGGGACCACAGAATTTTTAAAAATTGATTTATTTTCTGTTAGAGTAGATCGTGACCTACTCAAATTAAGTTTCCGTTAGAATGGCCGGTGTTTAGTAATACCAGGAAAACTCCGAGAAACGCGATATACGATAATTCTCTATAGAATATTCAAATATCGTCAATCCTAAGTGCCTGGGACCACAGGATTTTTAAAAATTGATTTATTTTCTGTTAGAGTAGATCGTGACCTACTCAAATTAAGTTTCCGTTAGAATGGCCGGTGTTTAGTAATACCAGGAAAATTCCGAGAAACGCGATATACGATAATTCTCTATAGAATATTCAAATATCGTCAATCCTAAGTGCCTGGGACCACAGGATTTTTAAAAATTGATTTATTTTCTGTTAGAGTAGATCGTGACCTACTCAAATTAAGTTTCCGTTAGAATGACCGGTGTTTAGTAATACCAGGAAAATTCCGAGAAACGCGATATACGATAATTCTCTATAGAATATTCAAATATCGTCAATCCTAAGTGCCTGGGACCACAGGATTTTTAAAAATTGATTTATTTTCTGTTAGAGTAGATCGTGACCTACTCAAATTAAGTTTCCGTTAGAATGGCCGGTGTTTAGTAATACCAGGAAAATTCCGAGAAACGCGATATACGATAATTCTCTATAGAATATTCAAATATCGTCAATCCTAAGTGCCTGGGACCACAGAATTTTTAAAAATTGATTTATTTTCTGTTAGAGTAGATCGTGACCTACTCAAATTAAGTTTCCGTTAGAATGGCCGGTGTTTAGTAACACCAGGAAAACTCCGGGAAACGCGATATACGATAATTCTCTATAGAATATTCAAATATCGTCAATCCTAAGTGCCTGGGACCACAGAATTTTTAAAAATTGATTTATTTTCTGTTAGAGTAGATCGTGACCTACTCAAAATAAGTTTCCGTTAGAATGGCCGGTGTTTAGTAATACCAGGAAAATTCCGAGAAACGCGATATACGATAATTCTCTATAGAATATTCAAATATCGTCAATCCTAAGTGCCTGGGACCACAGGATTTTTAAAAATTGATTTATTTTCTGTTAGAGTAGATCGTGACCTACTCAAATTAAGTTTCCGTTAGAATGGCCGGTGTTTAGTAATACCAGGAAAATTCCGAGAAACGCGATATACGATAATTCTCTATAGAATATTCAAATATCGTCAATCCTAAGTGCCTGGGACCAAAGAATTTTTAAAAATTGAATTAGTTTCTGTTAGAGTAGATCGTGACCTACTCAAATTAAGTTTCTGTTAGAATGGCCGGTGTTTAGTAACACCAGGAAAACTCCGGGAAACGCGATATACGATAATTCTCTATAGAATATTCAAATATCGTCAATCCTAAGTGCCTGGGACCACAGAATTTTTAAAAATTGATTTATTTTCTGTTAGAGTAGATCGTGACCTACTCAAAATAAGTTTCCGTTAGAATGGCCGGTGTTTAGTAATACCAGGAAAATTCCGAGAAACGCGATATACGATAATTCTCTATAGAATATTCAAATATCGTCAATCCTAAGTGCCTGGGACCACAGAATTTTTAAAAATTGATTTATTTTGTGTTAGAGTAGATCGTGACCTACTCAAATTAAGTTTCCGTTAGAATGGTCGGTGTTTAGTAATACCAGGAAAATTCCGAGAAACGCGATATACGATAATTCTCTATAGAATATTCAAATATCGTCAATCCTAAGTGCCTGGGACCACAGAATTTTTAAAAATTGATTTATTTTCTGTTAGAGTAGATCGTGACCTACTCAAAATAAGTTTCCGTTAGAATGGCCGGTGTTTAGTAATACCAGGAAAATTCCGAGAAACGCGATATACGATAATTCTCTATAGAATATTCAAATATCGTCAATCCTAAGTGCCTGGGACCACAGGATTTTTAAAAATTGATTTATTTTCTGTTAGAGTAGATCGTGACCTACTCAAATTAAGTTTCCGTTAGAATGACCGGTGTTTAGTAATACCAGGAAAATTCCGAGAAACGCGATATACGATAATTCTCAATAGAATATTCAAATATCGTCAATCCTAAGTGCCTGGGACCACAGAATTTTTAAAAATTGATTTATTTTCTGTTAGAGTAGATCGTGACCTACTCAAATTAAGTTTCCGTTAGAAGGCCGGTGTTTAGTAACATCAGGAAAACTCCGGGAAACGCGAAATACGATAATTTTCTATAGAATATTCAAATATCGTCAATCCTAAGTGCCTGGGACCACAGAATTTTTAAAAATTGATTTATTTTCTGTTAGAGTAGATCGTGACCTACTCAAATTAAGTTTCCGTTAGAATGGCCGGTGTTTAGTAACACCAGGAAAACTCCGGGAAACGCGATATACGATAATTCTCTATAGAATATTCAAATATCGTCAATCCTAAGTGCCTGGGACCACAGAATTTTTAAAAATTGATTTATTTTCTGTTAGAGTAGATCGTGACCTACTCAAATTAAGTTTCCGTTAGAATGGCCGGTGTTTAGTAATACCAGGAAAATTCCGAGAAACGCGATATACGATAATTCTCTATAGAATATTCAAATATCGTCAATCCTAAGTGCCTGGGACCACAGGATTTTTAAAAATTGATTTATTTTCTGTTAGAGTAGATCGTGACCTACTCAAATTAAGTTTCCGTTAGAATGGCCGGTGTTTAGTAATACCAGGAAAATTCCGAGAAACGCGATATACGATAATTCTCTATAGAATATTCAAATATCGTCAATCCTAAGTGCCTGGGACCAAAGAATTTTTAAAAATTGAATTAGTTTCTATTAGAGTAGATCGTGACCTACTCAAATTAGGTTTCTGTTAGAATGGCCGGTGTTTAGTAACACCAGGAAAACTCCGGGAAACGCGATATACGATAATTCTCTATAGAATATTCAAATATCGTCAATCCTAAGTGCCTGGGACCACAGAATTTTTAAAAATTGATTTATTTTCTGTTAGAGTAGATCGTGACCTACTCAAAATAAGTTTCCGTTAGAATGGCCGGTGTTTAGTAATACCAGGAAAATTCCGAGAAACGCGATATACGATAATTCTCTATAGAATATTCAAATATCGTCAATCCTAAGTGCCTGGGACCACAGAATTTTTAAAAATTGATTTATTTTCTGTTAGAGTAGATCGTGACCTACTCAAATTAAGTTTCCGTTAGAATGGTCGGTGTTTAGTAATACCAGGAAAATTCCGAGAAACGCGATATACGATAATTCTCTATAGAATATTCAAATATCGTCAATCCTAAGTGCCTGGGACCACAGAATTTTTAAAAATTGATTTATTTTCTGTTAGAGTAGATCGTGACCTACTCAAAATAAGTTTCCGTTAGAATGGCCGGTGTTTAGTAATACCAGGAAAATTCCGAGAAACGCGATATACGATAATTCTCTATAGAATATTCAAATATCGTCAATCCTAAGTGCCTGGGACCACAGGATTTTTAAAAATTGATTTATTTTCTGTTAGAGTAGATCGTGACCTACTCAAATTAAGTTTCCGTTAGAATGACCGGTGTTTAGTAATACCAGGAAAATTCCGAGAAACGCGATATACGATAATTCTCAATAGAATATTCAAATATCGTCAATCCTAAGTGCCTGGGACCACAGAATTTTTAAAAATTGATTTATTTTCTGTTAGAGTAGATCGTGACCTACTCAAATTAAGTTTCCGTTAGAATGGCCGGTGTTTAGTAACATCAGGAAAACTCCGGGAAACGCGAAATACGATAATTTTCTATAGAATATTCAAATATCGTCAATCCTAAGTGCCTGGGACCACAGAATTTTTAAAAATTGATTTATTTTCTGTTAGAGTAGATCGTGACCTACTCAAATTAAGTTTCCGTTAGAATGGCCGGTGTTTAGTAACATCAGGAAAACTCCGGGAAACGCGAAATACGATAATTCTCTATAGAATATTCAAATATCGTCAATCCTAAGTGCCTGGGACCACAGAATTTTTAAAAACTGATTTATTTTCTGTTAGAGTAGATCGTGACCTACCCAAATTAATTTTCCGTTAGAATGGCCGGTGTTTAGTAACACCAGGAAAACTCCGGGAAACGCGATATACGATAATTCTCTATAGAATATTCAAATATCGTCAATCCTAAGTGCCTGGGACCACAGAATTTTTAAAAACTGATTTATTTTCTGTTAGAATAGATCATGACCTATTCAAAATAAGTTTCCGTTAGGTTGTACGGTATTTAGGAACACCAGGAAAATTCCAAGTGGAAATTGGATAGATTTTGTACGATAATCCTAAACGCAGAAAAGCATGGGTCAGCCATCCACATCAGTTGCAAAAATAAATATTCATGCCAAGAAAGTGTTACTTTGCGTATGGTGGGATTGGAAAGGTGTCATTTACTATGAGCTTCTGGAACCTGGTCAAACTGTTACAGCTGAACGTTACCAGGCCCAATTGATTAAATTAAGTGATACTCTGTAGGAAAGACGATCATTCACGGGCCAAGGAACGCTATCTGTTATGTTGCTTCATGACAACGCCCATCACACACAGCAAAAGCAAACCGGTAAGTGATCTTCAACTTAGGGTAGGAAGTTCTCCCTCATGCGGCGTGTTCTCCTGAATAATCCTCTGTTGACCACTATTTGTTTAGATCGATGCTTCTAATCGTCTTAGTTGACTGACCAGCAGTTCTCAAAAATTGAAGATGTACGAAAATGGCTCGGTGAATATTTTGCCTCCAAACAACTAAGTTTCTATCGCGAGGGCATCCATCAACTATCCAATAGATGTCAAAGTACCATAGATAGTAATGGTGAATATTTCGATAATGAACCTTTATATTTAGTATATTTTCAATAAAGTTGAATTTGACCAAAAAAGCCGAGTTTCTACTTGCACACCTAATATAACGTATTAATGTTTTATAAGTAATATTTTTTACAGCAATAAACGTAATAAACGAATAAAAAAATATAAATTTCTGTTTAATATGAATTTTATGTATTATTTACACTAACACTTTCATATTTATCTAGTAATTGGAAATACTTCACAATTCTCCACACACGCGTGAAGTTTTTCCTAAAAAAAATCCTAAAATATTTGTTTTGCTTTTTAGGAAAAAGTTCACGTGTATACTGGTAACCTTCTTGGATATTGAGGGGGCCTTTAACAATGTGCTTCCAGGGGCTATAACTCGGGCACTTTCAGATCTGGGAATGGATGAATCACTCAATGACTGGAAAGATCAGATGCTAAGTTGCAGGATCATAAATGCCCGTTTTGGGGAATCATCCGTCAGAAGATTTGCAAGCAGAGGTATGCCACAGGGTGGCGTACTGTCCCCCCTACTTTGAAACTTGTTCATAAATGACCTGTTCCTGAGACTAAGGGACGGTGGTTTTAAGGTGGTTGCCTATGCGGATGATGTTGCTTATTGGTGTCCGTGGTAAATATCCCGGCATCCTTAGTGAGCTTATGCAAAATGCCCTGGGCACTCTTTCAATATGGGCCAATGGCTGTGGGCTGAATGTGAACCCACAGAAAACCGAATTGGTTCCCTTCTCTAGGAAAAATAAACTTCCTCACATCGATCCTCCTACTTTAAATGGGTTAAGCTTGACTTTTACAGTTGAAGCGAAGTTTCTGTTCAGAGAACAATCTCTCTGTGGATCAGTGGTGAACTGAGGGGCGCATCCACTCAGGCACTAGAGACTCTGCTATTTTTGACTCCTCTAGGTATCTTGGGGAAACAGTTGGCAGCTTGTACTGCCATACGGCTGAAATCCATCTTAATGTGGACCTACAACCATAGAGGGCAATCATCTATTTTGTGCAACAAACAAATTCCCAAGACCACCGACTATACTGTCCCGTCACTATCTTTTGACACAAAGTTCCGGACTAGGATCCCATCCAGGGAGGACTGGAGGATGGGTGCAGTTTTGGAACCAGGAGTTATACACTTCTTCACTGATGGTTCAAAACGGGACGGGAAAGTCGGGGCTGGAGTGTTCTGCGAGGAACTGCTGTTAAATCTCTCCCCGACTCCTGTAGCATTTTTCAAACTGAAGTAACTGCCATAAAGGAAGTCGTAGACTAGTTGAGGTATAATGTAATATCAGTTTGTGATATTCGCATACAAGGCTGCCATTAAAACGCTTCAATCACACCTCCTCACGGCGAAAGTAGTTCAGAACTGTCTCTCATCTCTTAACGAGATGGCAGATCAGTTCAACATCCACATTTTATGGGTGCCAGGACATTTCATAAGTACAAAGAAAATAAACGCCGATGAACTGGCTCGACGTGGTACAATAGACCATTTGTCAAAAAGCAGAAAGGATATTGAAATACCTCTTGCGGTATGGAAACTGCTGCTTCATGAAGAAGCTAGCGAGCAGACGAATAACAGATGGTCAAATATCACTTCTTGCATAATAACTCGGCAGGTCTGGCCAAAGTTGGACTTCTTGAGATCCAAACAGCTGATCTCACTTCAGCGAAGTCAGATCAGTGTGGTTGTTGTAGTGATTACGGGGCACTGTCTCATAGGGAGGCATGCGAGTGGATTTGTTGTCTTTTCACATGACTACTTTCGTAGTTGCGAGGAGGAAGAGACAGTACTTCATCATTTTTGCACCTGCTCTCGTCTGGCACGAAACGGACTAAAGTTTCTAGTGGCACCCCTCTTCAAAGACCTGACGGACATCTGTAGGATGGACGTCACGAGTATCCAGCGCTTTGGTAACAGCTCAAAATGGTTCCAATGAGTTGGAGGAAACAATTATACGTGGTATGGCTACGGACCATTTTTGTGTCTATGCCTGGTCCTAGTGGACCGCCACCCAAACCTAACCTAACCTAACCTAGCCTTGGCGCATGTTCTTCTTTGATTAGTAATTCACTAGTCGTTATAATAACTGCTGAATGGTCTGACGAGAGTCCATTGAAATCTTCAATGTGAATGTAGTTGTTGGATACTGCTTTTGCTATATCTGGGAAATGTTCGCGGGTATATTTTTAATGAAAGCTAATTAAAATTATTACAAATTGTTGGGATCAAACCCTCATTTAAAATGACTAAAATAAGTCTAAGTACGAGAATGAGTATTTTTTATAAATGTTTAAAATAAATAGAGCAATAAAACATCGATTAAAATATAAGATAGGTGGACAACGGCTAGTATTTATTACTATCGTATAAGTGTGAGGGCCGCGGGCCGCATGTCCCAAGAATAACTGTTGCCATGGCCATCACACTCATTCTAGAGTGATAAATTCTGTGCTCTAGATACATAAATGATTACCGCGTTGTCCAGCTGACTTTTTTTAATCGAAGATTTATTGCTCTATTTATTTTGAAATTTTGTCAAAGCTCGTTTGGCTTGGACAAGACTGATCTAAAAGTAATGAAATTAGGACTAAACTACAGGGCAATTGATAGAAATTTATAATAGTGAAACTTTTCTACTACTACCATAATTATAATAAATAAAACAATACACTGCGAAAAATCCGTTGTTTAATATTAAGGAATGGGTTTCATTAAACTATTTTGAGGTCTCAATACCATCTCAATACCAATTACAAATTAATTGAGTTTGTTTTGTACCAAGGTTTCGGGTTCCACAAGCAAAATAAACCCGGTACAAAATGTAAAATGCAATAACTTGTTGATGACTCCTGATTTATTTCCAATAATAAATAATGTGGTATGATTCGTTGTAATAAATTTCTTATACAAAATGGTGGTTGGTATACAATATTTATTTTTACTCAATTTTTCTTAGATGTTTATCCTTTGATGGTTGATAAGTAAGAGGGTAACAATTTTTATATTTTTTTTTATTTACATTGGTTTAGTTTAATATTATTAATGATAGGTGGCCAATATTATGGTTACTCTATAATACATATTTAATGAACGAACCTCTATTTCGAATTGAGCTACGAAATATCATTTTAACATTTGTAAGGTTTTAATTTACGCTTGTCAAATATTTGACGTGAATTTAGTAAACAATACAAAGGTGAGAAATATTTCAATAATAAATTTAAATATAAATTAATGCTAAATTATCATTATTACAGGAGTTCATATTCATTAAATTAAAGAATCATCCATGATGACTTACAAACACAAATTCAAATTTCAAGGATAGGTAATTCAATATAATTTTGTAATTAATTCTAATAATTGTTTTATGTTGTAGGATTCTGGCAGCAACTGCTTCAACATCCCGACCGGCTTGAATCGGTTGATTCAATTTACTGGCAATCGACAAAGTTTACGTATTGGACGTTTTAAATTCCCGTGTTGTGTTTTGAGTGTTACAACTCGAACAAGGCCGTCTGTTCCTGGATGCAGCTCAATTACTTTACCCAATAACCACTTCGTTGGGGGTAAATTGTTTTCTATTATAACAACGACGTCGCCGATTATGATATTGTTTTGTTTTTGATGCCATTTGCTTCGGTGTTGTAAACTCGTCAAATACTCTAGATGCCACCTATTCCAGATATGTTGGTTCATCTTCTTTATTATTTGCCATCTGGATAGTTTTGAAATTTTAGCGTCTTTCAAATTCTCGGTAGGAAGTTGTGTGGTTGGTCGACCAATTAAAAAATGAGCTGGTGTCAAATAGTCTATATCATCATTTGATAATACACAAATTGGCCTGGAATTAATCATGGCTTCAATCTCGGCTAGCAACGTTGACATTTCTTCTACAGTAAGTATGTGACCGTCGGTTACTCTTCTAAGATGGTATTTAACACTTTTGACCGCGGCTTCCCACAGTCCGCCAAAATGTGGTGAGCTTGGTGGTATAAATTTAAATGCTATTTGGTCTGTCAATAGAAAATCAGAGAAGATATTAACATTTTGTCGTAAGAACTTGAAAAATTCATATAAATGATTACGGGCCCCAATAAAATTTGTCCCATTATCGCTGTGGATTTCTGTACATATTCCTCTGCGGGCTATAAATCTTCGCAGGGCAGCGATGTATGCATCTGTTGTAAGGTCAGAAACTAGCTCTATGTGTGCAGCTTTGGTGGCTAGACATATAAAGATGCATATATAGCTTTTATAAGTTTTCTGCCCTCTTCCCTTAACCAAATGTGTCTGAAATGGACCGGCGTAATCTACTCCAACTTTATAAAATGGCCTGACTAATTCCACTCTCGACTTCGGAAGATCACCCATGATTTGAGTTTGTTACTTTGCTCTATATTTGGTACATTTCACGCAGCTGTGGACAACTCTGCGAATTAAAGTTCTGCATCCTAATACCCAATATTTGTGACGTAGAGTAGCCATCATCAGTGTTTGCCCAGCATGTAGATACTTAAGGTGATGTTCTCTTACGATACTTTCAGTTAGCGCGTCTTTCGATGGTAATATTAATGGATGTTTTATATCGTAAGTGACGGAGGCATTTGTTATTCTGCCACCGACTCGTAAAATGCCTGACTCATCGAGGTATGGTTTAAGAAATTTCAACTTGCTTGAACTTGGTAGGTCTTTGTTCGCTGATATCAACGCAATTTCCAATTCGAAGTGCTTATGTTGTATGTGTTTGAAGATAAGACATTGAGGTTTCTGCAGTTCTGAACTTTGAAGATATGGTATAACGGATTGTTTAGGTATTTGTTTTCGACTAAGATTGATGAATCGAAATGAATAGGCCAAGATTCGAATTATCTTGCTAAAACTGGAATTTTGCTCAATCAATTTATCTAATATATTGGTTTGTTGTATTTGAGACGGCATTGATTGGCTGCGCATTTCTTCTATAGTATTTGATTTACTCGCTGTATATACTGGCCAGTTTTCTGGGTTCACTAGCCACTCTGGACCGTTCCACCACAGAGATAGTTTCTGCAATTTTTCTGGTTCGGTACCTCTGGAAGCACAGTCAGCAGGGTTGTCTTGAGTAGCGACATGTCTCCATTGCGATCTATTCATGGCCGTGAGAATTTCTCCAGTTCTGTTGCCAACGAAAGTACTCCATTTACAGGGATGTGCTGAGAGCCAATCCAGAACTATGGTAGAATCGGTCCAAGCTGTAATTTCCGTTTCATTAATGTTTAGGGCTTGTTTTACTGCTACAAGTAGTTTGCTTAGGAGTAATGCGCCACACAATTCCAAGCGTGGAATTGATATCTGCTTAAGGGGTGCCACTTTTGTCTTTGAGGATAACAACTTAATAACAGAATCACCGTTTGGTTTCGTTATTTTTCCATAAACTACTGCCGAATAGGCATATTTAGAAGCGTCTGAGAATCCGTACAAAATTAACTTGCTTTTTGTATTTGTTTCAATATGTCTTTCCAACTCGATGTGATTAATTTTGGGTAGGTTATCTCGAATTTTTAGCCATTCGGTTGCTAAATCATGCGGTAGTTGATCATCCCACTTCAAATTTTTAACCCACAGTGATTGAAAAAATATTTTTATTTTTATAGTTACCGGAGCGAGCCACCCCAACAGATCAAACAAACGACTAGCCTCCGATAAGATTCCCCTTTTAGTTAAAATTGGCTCATCGTTCAAATTAACTTTGAATTGAAAGCAGTCTCTAATTGGATTCCAATATAACCCTAGGACTTTGGTGGAATTCGATTCTTCTATCTCTAAGATATCTGTTGGGTTATTGGTTCGAGCGACGTTCGTTAGTACAATTCTTTCGTTTGTTAGCCATTTTCTGAGGTGAAACCCGGAATTAGAGAGAATTGAACATATTTCATCTTTTAGCTTTATTGCATCTTCTATTGTATCGGCCCCTGCCATTAGGTCATCCACGTACATGCTGTTCCTTATATGATTTACAGCGTCTGCAGAAGCTTCCTTAAATCTTTCTGTACTTTCATTAAGTGCTCGTGTTGCTAGGTAGGTCGCGCTTGCTGTGCCATATGTTATTGTTTGAAGCTCATACGTACAATAGGGTTTTTCAGGTGTGTCTCGCCATACAATGCGTTGATATTTTGTGTCATCTTTTGCCACGCGAACTTGCCGAAACATTTTCTCCACATCAGCGGTAAACACCACTTTAAACAACCTGAAACGAGACAATATGTTGTACAACGTTGACTGAACTATCGGGCCTACTGCAAGGCAATCGTTTAGCGATTTTCCGGTATTGGTTTTGGCTGAACCGTCAAAAACCACTCGTAACTTAGTTGTACTACTCGAACTCTTTATGACTCCATGATGCGGTAAGTAGTTCCCGTTTAATCTTGCGTCATTTTCGTTTATTAGTTTCATGTGCCCCAGCTGAATGTACTCTAACATGAACTGCTTGTACATTGATGCGAATTCCGGATTTCTTACAAACTTTTTCTCAATGGAATGCAACCTTTGAATCGCTGTGCGAAATGAGCTTCCTATGATCGATGGTGGTAACTTGAATGGAAGCCGAACTTCAAATCTTCCACTATCATCTATACTTTTTGTTTCTAGGAAATGTCTCTCACAGAACTTTTCTTCTTCAGCCAGATTGTAATTCGAGGTGGCAACTTCCTCTATTTCCCAGAATTTACGTAATAAATTG
This sequence comes from Tipula vernalis, assembly GCA_958295665.1. Lineage (NCBI taxonomy): Eukaryota > Metazoa > Arthropoda > Insecta > Diptera > Tipulidae > Tipula > Tipula vernalis. Next base: position 188,996,385 of record OY282559.1, read on the forward strand.
TCTGTACTTTCTTCTGGATAACTAACGGTAATGGTGGCTGATTGGTATGAATTCATTTCTCCGGCTTGTCCTGCAACTACCCATCCCAACAATGTTTTCTGCATATGTAATTTCTCCTTTGTGATTAATTTTCCTTCAGAGAGTAACTGAAAGAAAGTATCAGCTCCAATTATTATATCGATGTCTGCTCCAATATAAAAATGTGGATCTGCCAAGTCAAACTGCTTAAAATAGTTGACGTCGATAAATTGAGAAATTGACGATTGTTTTGCTGTCAGCTTTGGGAATACGAAAGCTTCAATTTTTATATGAGGTTCTTCTTTGTTCCATGGTGTTAATACTAATGACACCAATCCTTTTGTAAAGCCGTTTGTTGACGCTCCTATGCCAGATATGGCAATACTCGCCTTTGTTCTTTTTAACTGCAGTCTCTGTGCGCATCTCTCTGAAATAAATGAGCCCTGCGAACCGGAATCTAGCAACACTCGACACAATTGTTTTTGATTAAATTTGTCACTAACATTTACTTATGCCGTAGGTAATAAAGAGCAGCCTAGCTGAATGGTGGAGGTGTAACATTTATCTGTACTTATTTCGTTTGGTTAAATTTTACTATCTGGAGAGTCCGATTGTGTAATTATTGTGATGTTTTCATGCAACAAACTGTGGTGCTTCCTATTACATTGTCTGCACCTGAATTTAGACTTGCAAGAATACACTGAATGGTTATCGTTTAGACAATTGAAGCATCGATTTTCGTTCTTTAGCAAATTTTTTCTTTCGAATAATGGCATTTCAATAAACTTTGGGCACTCAAACAGCTTGTGGTTTTCCTTTGCACATATTGAACACGGTTGTGTACTTGATACTACATTACTTCTGATGTTAATTTTATGCTGATTTGGTTGTGGATTTGAACGTTTACTTGCGCTCTTTACTGATTCAAGTGCATCAATTCTTCTCGCTAAAAAGTCAAAGAACTGTTTGAGAGAAGGTAGGTCGAATTCTGCGGAATATTGCGCCCAAAGGTTATTAGTCTCATCATCTAGTTTATTCACCATGACATGTATCAACCAGTGATCCCTTGATTCTGCTTCTTCTCCAAGAGCTTTCAAACCACGGATTACCTCATCAGAAGTATCTAGGAGTCGCCGAACATTTGTGCTAGATGGTGTTGTTACCGATGGTTGAGACAAGAAGTTTTTTATGAACATATAAATTGTGTGTTTTTTTCTATCGTATCGGTCTCTTAACTTCTTCAATGCTTCTATATAATTAGCATCAGTGATACTGAAATGCTTTAACAGTCCAGCCGCTTCGCCTTTCAATGTCCCTTTCAAATATTGCAGCTTCTGTGACGGTGTTAGCCTATGATTATCATGAATGGTTGAACAGAAGAGGTTGTATAATGACTGCCACTCTGTATAGTCGCCTGTGAAACATGGAATACTGATTTTCGGTAATTTTACATCGGCGTGTGCTCCCGCCATTGAAGTGTCGTTCATAGTGTCGTTCAGCGAAATGGTTGGTTCTATCTTTCTCCTCAAAGCCATATTTAGTCCTGCGACTGCTCTATAATAGTTATCCTCAAACTCCGCATCGATTTCCTCCTTGTCGTCAAGGGCAACTATTTTATTCTCCAGTTCAACATATTCATTTCTATGACGCTCAACGTTGCTCAATCGCACTTTAATTTCTTCGATATTGGTAGTAGTGCTTATAGCGTTGATATAATTCAACAGTTTGGTCATGCTTCCTTTCATATAGGCTCGCCTCTTCTTCAAGCCAGCGATGTCGGACATTTTTATTTTAATAAATTTTACTTTTCACTTTCACTATTTCTACCGACGTAATGAATAATCGCAAGTTTATTTACAAATTAACCAGTTTATTTTCAAATTAGTTTGTTTTTCAATAAATACGCCTTTTAATTTTTTATTTTCTTTAATATTTTTTATTAATTTTCTTTAATTTAATAATGAATTCTTATACTTACGGTTTTTCTCCATACGATGCGTGTTGATAATGGTGGCACTCGGTTTCCTTATCTTTTGGTTCTTGGATAAAATCCGGCTCGAAGGACCAATGTTTTGTACCAAGGTTTCGGGTTCCACAAGCAAAATAAACCCGGTACAAAATGTAAAATGCAATAACTTGTTGATGACTCCTGATTTATTTCCAATAATAAATAATGTGGTATGATTCGTTGTAATAAATTTCTTATACAAAATGGTGGTTGGTATACAATATTTATTTTTACTCAATTTTTCTTAGATGTTTATCCTTTGATGGTTGATAAGTAAGAGGGTAACAATTTTTATATTTTTTTTTATTTACATTGGTTTAGTTTAATATTATTTATGATAGGTGGCCAATATTATGGTTAATCTATAATACATATTTAATGAACGCACCTCTATTTCGAATTGAGCTACGAAATATCATTTTAACATTTGTAAGGTTTTAATTTACGCTTGTCAAATATTTGACGTGAATTTAGTAAACAATACAAAGGTGAGAAATATTTCAATAATAAATTTAAATATAAATTAGTGATAAATTATCATTATTACAGGAGTTCATATTCATTAAATTAAAGAATCATCCATGATGACTTACAAACACAAATTCAAATTTCAAGGATAGGTAATTCAATATAATTTTGTAATTAATTCTAATAATTGTTTTATGTTGTAGGATTCTGGCAGCAACTGCTTCAACAGAGTTAAGACCAATTTCGTTAATATTATTCTTTATTATCAACTCAATTTTTATCGTTTAACAAATATAAATTATTACAATACAATCAGGTTCTTTAAACTAAATCTTGAAACTTTATTATTAAGTAATAAATTAAATTAAGCCTCGTAATATTAAATAGATTTTTTTAAAATTAGACTAGGTTATTAATTAATTATAATAAATCTAACAATAATTCAATTTTGTCAATAATTTTTTGTAAATTGTAATATAATTAAAATTGTGTTGTAATAACACTTAATTTATTTTATTAACAACCAGTGATGGGAATTTGAACGTTGGTAATTATTTTCTACTAATTACCAACTTTTTAAAATTTTATATGGAGTAGGTAAGTCAAAAATGTCGGTAGATGTTGGTAATGTTGGTAAGTGTTGGTAAACCGATTTTGCTTTGTTTAATATGTTGGTAAATAAAAAAATAAAAAAAACAATACGATCTGTCAGTTACAGTTTTCAAGTTATTTAACGTCTAAAAACCAAAGCAAGTGGATGTGTTTTTTGGTTTTATACGCCTTATACGATACCTGTTAACGTTGTGCAATTTTCATTAAGTTCTATTTTTATTATGTATTTTGGTTATTATTTTGTTGGATATTTTATGGAAATCTAGCTAAACGATTGAGACGACGAAATGAGTGTAAAAAATAAAATTAGAGGTAAACCATTTCATGATTATTGGGAAGAAGGTGAATACGAAAAAATAACGGTAGTTTACAGTGGACGGACAAGAGTAGCTGCACTTTGCAAATATTGTGCGTGTGTTTTAAAAAATACTACCAAATCGAGGCTAGAATCACACCGGTAAGTTCATATAAATATTACTTTTTACCGTTTATAGTGCATATGACCTAGATATGTTTATGTTTAAATTTTATTCCAATTTAATAGAAAATATTGCAACAAATCGGCAAAAAAACAAATGTTGTTAATTTAGATAACGATATCACTTCAGATTCAACCAGTAATTCGATATCAAATGAAAACATAGATTCTGATTCAACCAATTGTTCAATTTCAATCGAAGAATCTACATCAACTGAACCGGCGACGCAAATGGAAACTGTGCAAAATCAAAATATTGATGAAAATATTATAACAACGGCTGAGACAATTTTTGTGGAAGACGATCAGTTTTCTACACAAGAATTATTTGACGCATATATGAATAGAAACGTAAAATGATTTCTATGAAATTTGCTATTCCTAAAATTAATACATTTATGTTTAAATAGGTCGAAGAAATCAGAGAATCACCATCTCTATATGTACAACCATATTCATCTCACACGGTAGTCCAACTAACATCTACATTATCGGAGTCAACGCTTTCAACGCCATCACCTTCTGATAATCCCTGACCATCACCAGAATTAGTTGTTTCAAAGGGGGAGAAAAATAAAAATCACTTCCGAAGTCCAAAGGTTGTTAAAAAGCGAATGTAACAAAACCAGAACGCTGGAAACAAAATTGACAAGTACATGGATAGTGTAAGTTCCACCGAAAAAGGAGAGATTGATGATCTTGTGGCTAGATTTTTTTTCGGATGTAATATTCCTTTCTCAACGGTAGAGTCGGATAATTTCAAAAATTTAGTGAAGAAATTGCGCCCAGAATATAAGCCACCTTGTCGAAAAACGTTAGCTTCATCTTTGCTGGATAATGTTCATAGAATGATTTCAATGACCGATACCCAAAATTTAGGTAAAGAATCCGTACTTCTCATTGACGGATGGAAGAATTCCGCCGCAAATTCAAAAAATGTTGTGTGTATGCTACACACCAGTGATAATAAACGTGCATTTTTAGAGGGCTTTGATTTTACCAGCTTGTCGGAAAGTGGGGTGGAGTTAGCTAAGGTTGTAGAACAATGTATTACAATAGCAAGAACTAAATTTAAAACTGAAGTGTATTGTGTCGTTTCGGACAATGCCAGAAATATGGTGAAAATGGGCACATTGATTAATATTTGGTTCTCTAATTGCAATAGTCATACTGGCAATTTGTTAGCTAAAGACGTTGATAATAAAAGTGAGAATCTTTTATCTCAAATAACACCTATTCTAAAGGATTTCAAGCAGCCAAAACTGGAAAAATCTCTTATTGATCTTGGTGCGTAGTAGTCGAGATTGTTTCCAATCATTTATAGAAAATTTAAGTTTCATGAAACAATTAGCCGCAGTTGAAGAAAACCCGCAAACTAAATTAAAATCTGAAAACAAAATAAAGCTGTTCGACGATAACCTAATCGCTAACGTAAAAAAGCAAATTAAAATACTAGATCCTATTTGTGCACTGATCAATACCTGTCAAAAAAGTGATTGTTCTCTTGGTGAAGCAGCAGAAGAATGGCTTAAATTGGAACTACCTAACCGATATGACGAACTTCTAGAAAAAAGGAAAAAGATGGCATTAACAACTTTGGCTCTGGCTGCCAATAGAATTCATCCTTTATATCGTGGAAACCGCTTATCTAAGGATCAGCTAGCAGAAGTTGAAATATTTTTCCTCGATAATTTAGATGTAACCGGCTTAGAAGGCTATCAACGATTTATTAAGTGTGAAGGCATTTTTGATGTGCTGAATAAAAAAATAGGATTGCCAGGAATCACTTACTGGGAATTTGCAGCGCGTCATTTTCAAGATATTTCCTCTTAAAATTATTAAGAATACCGTCTTTGTCCGCGCAACTGGAGCGACTATTTTTAAATTGGTCTTACATCCACTCTAACGTAAGAAATCGTCTGGGATTCAAGCGATTAAAAAAATTAACGAATGTATATTATTCTTTAAAAGTAGCTGATACTAATAAAACAGATGAATACTGACTGAATTAAATTTAAAATTTTGCATTTTTAATTTTTGTACCTGTAGCCGCTTATCATGGTAGATTAACAAGAAAATGAATATTAATCCACTAATTAGTAACCAAACAACTCCAACTGCATTGAGGTGAAAACAACCAACAAATGTATTAACCAACATGTTGGTAATCTGTTGGTAAATACAAGAAAAAACATAAATAACCAACAATGTTGGCCAACGGAAACC